>JASAND010009145.1:0-35907 GCA_030248195.1 Trissonchulus latispiculum | reverse complement strand
GGTGATGGTGAGGTTGCAAAATCAAGAGAGGACTAGTCTTTAAAATGCTTAATATGGGGCTAGGTTAAAAAAATAGAAGAGGACTAGGTTGTGAGCGAATTAATATGGGCACAGCTTCGCCGAACAACCCATATTCGCGGTTTGTAAAAGTAAATTATTATGCATATCCACGATACATTTGGTTTATAGTTCATAAATAACCTACAGCTACGGTATATATGTGCTCGAGCTTTATTCGAACTTTTATTTTAGCAAACGTTTCCTTCAATAAGTGCTTCATACTAACCAGCGCATTTTACGTATCCATTTATTCGGAAAATTTATATTCAAGAATAATTTAGGACTCTCCCACGATCTTCTATTTCCTCCTGACTTGGACCAATAGCTTTAGCATCATATCCTTAGACCTTTTTTAATCCCGAGCAAATCACGCCTTGTTAGTACTTTATCTTTTATTACATAGACGTGATTTGCCCCGCGGCCGCCCAACCCCAATGCCGCGTCCACATACAACAGGTATTACATCTGTCACGGCGATGCTGATGCATGCAAGCGGCTACGTCGTGACAGGATTAGTAGACAATTATATATAAACTCATACAAAGGCATGAGCGTATATATATACACAGTGACGCAAGTTTGGCAGCCCGGGTTTGTACGCTATTAGATATTTAAATAAAATGCGGCTGAGAAAAACAAAATTAAAGTTATTTAGTTTATGAAAGTACATACATTGCGTGAAACGAAAGTCACCAGCATCCCATGCGTCTATCCAACATTGAGTACATTCAAGCAATTGTGTAGGGTAGACCTCTTACAAACAAAGCCATGTTGGTGTTTGCTAATAAGGTGGTGCTTATTAAAGTGGTTAACCATGAAAGGTTTTACTACTCTTTCCATTGCTCTGCAACAGCCAGCAGTCAAACTGACAGGTCTATAATTTTTAGGATCTTTGGGACCTCTCCTAGTAGTAGAGCCTGCGGTACTTCAGCACAACAAAATGATGATAATTTACGTATCTAGTCTAACAGCAGGGGCGCACATAAGGGGGGGCGGGGGGGACGCCCCCCCCCCCGAAACCAGATGTAAAGGAAAATTTTTATTGTCCGCGCGTAGCGCGGACGTAAAATTTCAAAAATTTTCGCGAAACGGCTACGAAACGCCTACGGCGCGAAATTTTTTCTATTTTTGCTGAATTTACGCTTATTTTTGCATTTTAAACGTTGTTGTCCAAAATTTTTCAACTTTGGGAGGCGATGCCCCCAGACCCCCCCATTTTTCTGAGGTCCGCCCCCCCTGAAAAAAGTTCCTATGTGCGCCACTGTCTAACAGTACAGGCAAACAGCTATATTCGATGAGTATTCAACTGCTTAAATTTTTTATTGACTGACATTGATAGCTCTAAGCTAAGACGGAACGTGAAATCCCGCGAATATGGGTTGTTCGGCGAAGCTGTGCCCATATTAATTCGCCCACAACCTAGTCCTCTTCTATTTTTTAACCTAGCCCCATATTAAGCATTTTAAAGACTAGTCCTCTCTTGATTTTGCAACCTCACCATCACCCATATTACTTTTTCATGCTCCAGAGGAGCATTTTTATTTCTTGTCCTTCTGTCATTTTAAAGGATCCCTTTCCAGCAATGCGGTAATGGATACAAGGAGTTTGAACAGTGCCATGCTAAACGAGCGTAGTCGATTTACAATATATGACCCCAACAAAACGCCGAAAAACGCTGTTTTAAGGGGTTTGACCACTGGTCAATAGGCCCCATAGACCGCAGTGACCACTGGTCACTCCCTCAATTTCGGCAATATGCCCATTGAAACGAGCGTAGTCGATTTACTATATATGCCCCCAATCAAAACGCCGAAAAACGCAATTTAACCCGTTTGACCAGTGGTCAATAGGACTCCTAGGCCGTAGTGACCAGTGGTCACTTCCGTCGGTTTCGGCAATATGCCCATTGAAACGAGCGTAGTCGATTTACTTGTATATGCCCCCGACCAAAACGCCGAAAAACGCAGTTTTGGGCCGTTTGACCAGTGGTCAATAGGCCCCGTAGGCTGTAGTGACCAGTGGTCACTTCCGTCGGTTTCGGCGATATGCCCAGAGAAACGAGCGTAGTCGATTTACTATATAGATATGCCCCCGACCAAAACGCAGAAAAACGTAGTTTTAGGCCGTTTGACCAGTGGCCAATAGGCCCCACAGGCTGTAGTGACCAGTGGTCACTTCCGTCGGTTTCGGCGATACGCCCATTGAAACGAGCGTAGTCGATTTACTACATTTGCCCCCTACCAAAACGCCGAAAAACGCAGTTTTGGGCCGTTTGACCAGTGGTCAAAAGGCCCCATAGGCTGTAGTGACCAGTGGTCACTTCCGTCGGTTTCGGCGATATGCCCATTGAAACGAGCGTAGTCGATTTACTATATATGCCCCCGACCAAAACGCCGAAAAACGCAGTTTTAGGCCGTTTGACCAGTGGTCAATAGGACTCCTAGGCCGTAGTGACCAGTGGTCAGTTCCGGCAATATGGCCATTGAAACGAGCGTAGTCGATTTACTATATATGCCCCCAAACAAAACGCCGAAAAACGCAGTTTTGGGCCGTTTGACCAGTGGTCAATAGGCCCCATAGGCTGTAGTGACCAGTGGTCACTTCCGTCGGTTTCGGCGATATGCCCATTGAAACGAGCGTAGTCGATTTACTACGTATATATGACCCCGACCAAAACGCCGAAAAACGCAGTTTTGGGCCGTTTGACCAGTGGTCAATAGACCCCATAGGTTGTAGTGACCAGTGGTCACTTCCGTCGGTTTCGGCGATATGCCCATTGAAACGAGCGTAGTCGATTTACTACATTTGCCCCCTACCAAAACGCCGAAAAACGCAGTTTTAGGCCGTTTGACCAGTGGTCAATAGGACTCCTAGGCCGTAGTGACCAGTGGTCACTTCCGTCGGGTTCGGCAATATGCCCACTGAAACGAGCGTAGTCGATTTACTATATATGCCACCCTATCGAAACGCCGAAAAACGCAATTTAAGCCGTTTGACCAGTGGTCAATAGGACTCCTAGGCCGTAGTGACCAGTGGTCACTTCCGTCGGTTTCGGCAATATGCCCATTGAAACGAGCGTAGTCGATTTACTTGTATATGCCCCCGACCAAAACGCCGAAAAACGCAGTTTTGGGCCGTTTGACCAGTGGTCAATAGGCCCCGTAGGCTGTAGTGACCAGTGGTCACTTCCGTCGGTTTCGGCGATATGCCCAGAGAAACGAGCGTAGTCGATTTACTATATATATATATGCCCCCGACCAAAACGCAGAAAAACGTAGTTTTAGGCCGTTTGACCAGTGGCCAATAGGCCCCACAGGCTGTAGTGACCAGTGGTCACTTCCGTCGGTTTCGGCGATACGCCCATTGAAACGAGCGTAGTCGATTTACTACATTTGCCCCCTACCAAAACGCCGAAAAACGCACTTTAAGGCACGATGACCAGTGGTCAAAAGGCCCCAAAGGCTGTAGTGACCAGTGGTCACTTCCGTCGGTTTCGTCGATATGCCCATTGAAACGAGCGTAGTCGATTTACTATATATGCCCCCGACCAAAACGCCGAAAAACGCAGTTTTAGGCCGTTTGACCAGTGGTCAATAGGCCCCACAGGCTGTAGTGACCAGTGGTCACTTCCGTCGGTTTCGGCGATATGCCCATTGAAACGAGCGTAGTCGATTTACTATATATGCCCCCGACCAAAACGCCGAAAAACGCAGTTTTAGGCCGTTTGACCAGTGGTCAATAGGCCCCACAGGCTGTAGTGACCAGTGGTCACTTCCGTCGGTTTCGGCGATATGCCCATTGAAACGAGCGTAGTCGATTTACTATATATGCCCCCGACCAAAACGCCGAAAAACGCAGTTTTGGGCCGTTTGACCAGTGGTCAATAGGCCCCGTAGGCTGTAGTGACCAGTGGACACTTCCGTCGGTTTCGGCGATATGCCCATTGAAACGAGCGTAGTCGATTTACTATATGTATATGCCCCCGACCAAAACGCCGAAAAACGCAGTTTTAGGCCGTTTGACCAGTGGTCAATAGGGCCCACAGGCTGTAGTGACGAGTGGTCACTTCCGTCGGTTTCGGCGATATGCGAGTGAGTTTTCCCAACTTTGACCCTGGGCGAGGAACCACGGGAGCCATGCTGACCAGTGGTCACTTCGGGCGGTATCGGCAGTATGCTCATCGTTTTCAGCGACCCCGATTTACAATATGTGGGTACCACCCCGAGGCCAAAAAACGCCATTTTTCGTGACTTTTAGGCCATTTCTAGTAAAAGTGGGACTTTTCGTCAAAACAGGTGAAAAAATGCAAAGTTTGGGCCCATCTCCTGAAAGCTCCAGAGCGAAATTAAAAAATCCCCCTCGTTACATTCCGCGCATAGTCCGAAATATTCAAATAAATCAAACCAAACCGATCGGCGATACTAAGGCAGACGCACACTTGAGCCTAGGAAAATGTGCACTGATGTCTACTACTCGGGCAGACGCACACCTTGTTAACTTCAATTTGTGCTGTCCGTCGGTTTCGGCGATATGCCCATTGAAACGAGCGTAGTCGATTTACTATATATGCCCCGAACCAAAACGCCGGAAAATGCTGTTTATAGTGAGTTTTCCCTACTTTGACCCTGGGCGAGGAACCATGGGAGCCATGCCGACCAGTGGTCACTTCGGGCGGTATCGGCAGTATGCTCATCGTTTTCAGCGACCCCGATTTACTATATATGGGCACCAGCCCGTGACCGAAAAACGCCATTTTTAGTGACTTTTAGGCCATTTCCAGTAAAAGTGGGACTTTTAGCCAAAACAGGCGAAAAAATGCAAAGTTTGGGCCCATCTCCTGAAAGCTAGGGAGCAAAATTAAAAAATCCCCCTCGTTACTTTATGCACCCCTACTGGTAATTTTCAACAAAAGATACTAGACCTCTCCAGCTTCTACCTAGTTCTAGAAAAGTGTGACCAAAATTTGCGAAAAAAAGCGAAAGTCCGACTTTGGGACCTTGGCACAGAGCCAAAATTGGCCAGGTGCCAAAATGACCAAAAAGGTAGCATGGGGGAATCCTGTCTACCAACATATAATAGTAGTATGGGTCCAAAATGCCTACATCGTTCCAACACTTAGCCGTAAAATGCATTTCCAAAAAGCGTTATTTACTCAGAAAAAAAAGGCACGGTAACTATCGCCTAGTGCAAAATTTCGAAGTTTCTAATTGGAACCAAAAGTATGGTGGTACTTGTAGTACTACCCGAGTTGTTTACGATGGTAACCTTTTTACCCCTCCCGAACCTCTAATTAGCTGGCACCAGGCCAACACGGTCTCCAGGGGGCCGCGCAGACGCCTTTACACCCATATTATGTAGGGGCGCTAGCGCCCCTACATAATTACTCCTGTGGGGCTATTAAATATCGTGAAAACTGCTTCTGCACATGCAGAAACATGAAATAAAGCAACTTTAAGCACAATGAGCAACTCTGGAGTGACCGGAAAAAAGGAAAACAAGGAAAAATCGGAAAAAGGTTTTTCCGGAAAAAAACAAACCCTACTAGGAGCGGTCCACACATTACAGCTGACGTGGTCACCTTCAAGCTCTCAAATTGTATATACCCGATAGCAGCCCTATCTTAAAGTGTACAAACAGCAACAGATATATACACCACCAAGAACAATGCTCTATAGCCAACCTTTGACTAAATCCAACAGAGAGCCCGGAGACCAGGACAAGTAGCTGGCCAGCATTATTAACAGGAAAAGTAGGACACTGACAACAACCAGACAGCCAACACAATGCTTCTTCCGAAGATGAGTGTCACGATGATAGTCTTCAAGATCCGAAATTTCTCGCTCGAGTCCTTCCAAAATTTCTATCGTACTCTGCTTGGACCGACCAAAAATTGATCCCATCTTTAAATCACTATATACTTATACTTACGGCTTGTCGGTATAATCTACTTCTACAATCTATAACAACTACCGTCATGCGTGATCAAAACAGTTGCGTTGCGTTATTCAACATACGTAATATATATAAACAAATATACGTACATATATATACACGTAATTAAATATATAAACAAGGGAGTCAAGGGAATGGAATGAACAACCGCCCCACAGTGCTATATATATATCAGTTCAAGTACAAAAGACACGCAAATATATATACCTGCGTACGTATATATATATATACGCAGGCGCTGACCAGGGGGGGGGCATAGTTTCCCTGGAACTTTGGGTCAGGGGGGGGGGGGTAAATCTTGGGAGGTTGGTGGTCGGTTTATGTACTTTAGTCAGAATTTCATTTGTCAGAATATCACTAGTCAGAATTTCATTTGTCAGAATGTCACTAGTCAGAATTTCACTTGTCAGAATTTCATTAGTCAGAATTTCATTTGTCAGAATTTCATTTGTCAGAATTTCACTTGTCAACTAATTATGGCTAATGTGTAAGAATCCACAATTCAGTACGTGATATCCTTCATTTCTCAGAATTCCATTATTTAGAATATCATTTAGAGCTCGGCTGAGGCTTAACGAATCTTTAGTGATTGAGCTCTAACCGTCTAAGCATTTTGCATTTTAGGAAATTTATATTTTTGTTCTAAAAGGCATTCGAAAATAAACTTTTTGCCCAATCGGAGATTAATCACTAAAGCTACAAGTGCTGAATGTGACTAGGCTGAAATGGTTGGAGACGACGTAGCGAATAAACAGGATTAAGATATTGTTACAATAAAAACATTCCAATTGGAAATGCACTTGTGGATTTAATAATGTGATATGCTAAATGCTAATAACTTACAATTGTTTTATTTTAATTTGTTGCTTTAAAAATTGACACTGGCCTTAATCTTACTTTGGTGATCTGTGACTTCGCATTTTCCAATTGCATTAAAAGCACAATTGTTAGGGGCTGTAAAAGTAACGTGTTGTCTTGTAAAGTCCAACAGTAGCATGAACTAGTTTAGTTCTATCCAGCCTGACATTTCAGAAATGTGAATTTCCGGCAAACGAAGTTCTGACTTGTGGCATGTTTCTGACTAATGAAATTTTGCAATTGAAATTTTGATGTATAGTGAAATCATGACTAATGAAATTCTGACTAATGAAATTCTGACAAATGAAATTCTGACTAATGAAATTCTGACTAGTGAAGTTCTGACAAATGAAATTCTGACAAATGAAATTCTGACTAGTGAAGTTCTGACTAATGAAATTCTGACAAGAGAAATTCTGACAAATGAAATTCTGACTAACGACATTCTGACAAATGAAATTCTGACTAAAGAAAGTAGACGTGGTGGTCGACCCAAGAAACGTAATGGGGGTACTCCCCCACCCCCCCCAGAATTTGGACCTCAGAAATTTTGAAAAATGGCCAAAAATTCAAAATTTCCTGTAATTTAGCCCTTTTTTCTTCAAAATAAGGCCTGTTTTCAACGGTTTAGGCGTTTTTGCACCGTTTCAAAGTGATTTTAAGTCAAAATTTTAGAAAATTTTTTAAAAAATGACCATTTTTGGTCAAATTTAGCTATCTTTTTGGGTCAAAAAATCGCTGGGGGGTTCGGGGGGGGTAGCCGAAAGCTGGGGAAAGGTATCTCAAAAATTCTGGGAGGGGGTAAAATTGGTCAAAAATTTGGGGGGGAGTACCCCCCAAACCCCCCCCCCCCCAAAGGAAACTATGGGGGGGGGATGGGGGGAATTCCCCCCCCCCAAAATTGTTGCGCCCCAGGAATTTTTTCTGGCTACGCTAGTGCGTATACGCAATGTATATACATATATGTGCGCAAAAGTGTCAAGAGGAGTGTGGGCCCATCTCTATGATTGCACTTGTTTGTTCTCCCCTAGGCCCTACTATTCACACCAATAAAATAGCATTTGGTACAATTCCCAAATGCCATTAAGTGAAACGCATAGTGGAATACAAACGACATACAGCACAAGAAAACGCATTATACGTAGGTACTACTAGCTCAAGTGCCCCCGAACAGGCGAACACGTGCAATCAACAACTTAGTTTTTCTAAGCTGTCCGCTGGCGTTGATATGCTGCATAGCTCACCTACCTACCCCGTACACAAGTAAAGAAAACGGATGGATGCGGGTGAGTTTGTATAATCAAAGTAGGACTAGTCTAAAAATGAATATGGGGAGTAGTTGAGGTCGGGTAGGGGGGAGGGGGGTCTGGCCTCTCCGTGGGGGGGGGTCTCACAGGGGGTAAACTGTAGCCTGGTACATACACCTATGCCTCTGGAGTTCCCCCCAACCCTCCCCCAAAAAAATTATTCAATTTTTATGTCAAAAAACGCATTTTCAGCCGTTTGTAATACTAATAAACATCGAATCATGAAGTAATTTTAATATTAGACAGTGGTTTTAAACTCTAAAACTTGATTGTCCAGGTGTTTCTAAGTTCAAAAGAAGGCTAATATTCAGTCAAAAAGTCCATAAAACTATTAAAAACGTGTATTTCTCGCAATAACAAGTACTTTAGGCCAAAAATTTGGACTTTTTGAAAATTTTTGCAAAATTTACCATAAAAATACCCTATTTTTGGCCAATGCACTACCCCCCCCCCCAGTAGTGGGGGACGTCCCCCCCTAAAAATTTCTGGGGGGGCGGGGTTTGTAATGGAATTAGTAAAATAAGGTGTTAAAAGTAATCGAAACTGGTCAAAAATGCCCAAAATTAATCGATCTACAAGGAAGAGTTCATATGCCATGGATTTGTGAAGAAAAAGCGAAGATCATCAACATGGAATGCAATTATTAAATAATGTCGAAGCAATAGTGTATAGTTTGTTTTATGTTTACCTAGCTAGAGTTGCCAGTATTCAGTGAAAATCAACAAATTTATCAATAGGGTTCAAGGTTAATACTCAATCAAGACATGAAATTTAGTCATAATTACGATATTAGGTTTAATTAGGTCCTACTAATGTGTGCGTTATTAACAATACTAATCCAAGAACTGTGTAAAAAGGAGTATCCCGGTCTTAATCCTTTTAGTAAATGGAGTTGTTACTCCCACACGGAGATAAACGTCGACATTTGAATCAAAATTAGGTGAATTGGTAAGTATCGTACATAATTGGGTCTAGTATAGCCTTTTCCACAGAATAACACAATCGCTATTCTCCACATACTAGGTAGCAGGAAGCCATAAAAGCCAAGAATCCAAAGGTACGAAGTTTATGTGCGTAATTAAACCAAAAATTAGTCGTAAAATAGCTATAAAATGGAAATCTGCACTTAAAACAGCAAAATATTGGAAGATGGTTCAATATTAGGTACGAAATAGCTAAATACGTATTTAGGTAAGGTTAATTAGTGATAATTAAGTGGTTATTATGTAATAATCGGTTAATTTTATAATTTTTGGTCGAAAAATGACTTGGTCTTATATGAAAGAGAATTTAATCCTGATTCGGAAAATCCAAACCCGGTTTTCCAACTCCCAAAAATAAGAAAGTTATAACTAAAAATGTCTTTTAAAATCAGTTTTTTAGTCCCCAATCCCAACACTCTAAAAAGGAGTGTCTTAAAAAGGTTTTGTTTAGGTTTGACTTAAGTCAAACCTTTTTCTCTTTTTATTGTCTGGGAGGTTGTCTACCTCCCAGACTACACACCTCATGGGTGTGGCTTTCTCTTTTCTTTTCCTTCTGCTAGGCCTCTTTCTTCTAAGGCCTAGCAGTTGTCCTCGCCTGAACTCTTGGCCGAGGACAAGACTTGCAAAGAAAAGAACACTATAAGGCCAAGACATTTAATTTAGAGGGGGATAATCTCCCTCAATAATAATATGAATAATAAAATGAGTAGGTAGATATATGTAGCTAAGTACGTAGTTTATTATGATGTAAATTTTAAGTTATGGAAAATTGTGTATCTTATGTAATAATTTGTCAAAGTTCTTAAATTTCATGAAGTTTTCCCTTTGGTTATGTTTATGTGTTAGCAAAAGTTTCGCAAAATTTCGCCAAGTTTCGGCCCCCAAAATATATCAAAATTGGGTCAGTTGGGGGGCAATAAATCCCAAATCTCATTAATTTCCACCCCCAACGGCCAGCTGGGTCAGCCCGCTGCAGCGCAGCACACGAAAAAGGTGGCAAGCTTCTAGAAGGTTCTAGAATCTTCTAGAAGCTTTGCCTTAAAA
Source organism: Trissonchulus latispiculum (assembly GCA_030248195.1). NCBI lineage: Eukaryota > Metazoa > Nematoda > Enoplea > Enoplida > Ironidae > Trissonchulus > Trissonchulus latispiculum. Next base: position 25,703 of record JASAND010009145.1, on the reverse strand, counting down.
TCAAAGAAGATGCGAGTTCCAGGTCTCGCTAATGACCTGTCACCGAGCTGTCAGCAAAACTGTCAGCTCGGTCCCAAAAATTTTCTTTTAGTCAGTGTTCGCTTGAGAGCAACCGAAAGCGGTTGCTTCCCCCCTCCTTTCGTGCGTTCCCTAGTGCAGTTGTTACCTGCATAGGGAGTACAACGCACCTCCCCGGTTAGGCAAAACAATAGGACTTTTCTGGCCTTCGGGCCAGAAAAGAAAATTGAGAAATACCGCGAACACTCCCATGTTAGGGCCATATAGGCGCATTATGCCTGGCCACAAAACAAGAAGAAAACGCTAGGATTTCACAGGCCATTTTGGCCATTTTTTATATTTTTGAGGCCAATTGGGCCAAACTTTATAATGTGACTTTTCTGTTTTTATGGGCCTTTGGGCCATCCTTTTTTACACACTTTATGAGGCCAATGCGCCATTATCTTTATACACATTTTTGGGCCTGAGAGCCCCATTTTTTCAGTATATTTTGGGCCTGAGGCCATATTTTTGTTATGATAGCATGTGAGGGCTTTGAGCCACCTTTACTTTATTTTATTTTCTTTCTTTATTATTATTTTATTATTTCAATGAAAAGGGGCAGCTCATGTAAACCCCTCCTGTTTGATGGAGGTCTTGAGAATTGCCCCTGTCTTTAGTTTTTCTGTTTTTTGTGCCGACACTCTCTGTATACCGAGGTTCGCTGACCTCCACCTCCGATTATTCTATTCGTTTATTTAGTTACCTTTTAGTTGCACTTTTCTGGTCAAGCCACGACCATGTTTTTCACCTTTTGCAAGGTCCTTTTGACCTAAAATTGGGATTTTTAAAATAGAACAAGGGATATTTAAGTGGGGACCCAATCCCTAAGTTGAGTTAGAGGGTCCCTTTGCTATGACCCTATTTTTTATTGAGTTAGTTAATAGGAATATTTACCCCACAGCCGGCAACTAGGAGTTGCCGGCCATATTGTTTTAGTCCCGGGCTTTGTCAAGCCCTAAAAGTTATTGTTTGTATCATGTAACTGTTGTCGTAGGTCGGTATTTAAAAAGCAGTAGGCTATTAAAACACGAAACGAACCTTTAGACTAAATCTTAAAAGTAATCACTTATTTTAAATATTATTAATAATCAAGCGTTTTACGGGGAATGACCGGCTTCCCCATTAATTAATTTAATTATTGTTAGTAGTTCTGTTTGATAGTAGTTTTGTTTAGTAATGATTGCTTGGCAATCATTACTCACACGGCTTTCCTAAAATTCTAAAGTTCTCAAAATTTCTAAAGTTCTGCGCTATAAATTGAGTTTTAGAATCCTAAAACTCATAACAAAGTTTTTCGTTAAATTCAGTTAATTTAATAGCTAGCAACGTAGGTTATTTAGTATTAATTAGAGTTAGTTACCATTTAGATTGACTATAATCATGTTTGTTCGTTGGGATTAGCTAGATAAGTACTTACCTAAGAAATTGTGTGTCTGTGTATGTATGAATTGTATGAATGGCATTGTATTGGTTTTTATGACTGTATGTGCGTTGACTCGCGGAAACTCCTTCTGTCCGATGAAGGTTGTGAGCATCGCTGGAATGATCAAGATTCAGATCATAAGCAGGAATGAAGAGTATGTGTGATTTGTATGAATGATCGCATTTCTGTTGGTATGAGTGTGTTTTAGTCTAATTGTTACATAAGTAAAGCATAAGTGGTTAGTAGTTTAGGTGTTGCATAACTGTTGTCTGATTGCGTTAAATAATTAATAAGGTTACGTAATTCAATACTAGATTACCTAAGGCTTTTGTATGTATGCTGTATGTAATGTGATTGTCGGTAGCAATGGAGCATGTAACTGTCCAAATGGTTAACGATTCCTGGTATGCTTGGTCCATATGAAACACCAATATTACGCTAGGACTCCTATAGTACGCAGGAAACTATGGTAATGAGTAGTGTAGTTTAGGATGCAAGTCTTGTATGTGTGTCTAGAAGTGTATGATTACTTGGTTATATAAGGAATCCAGGTTTAGGCACAGTTTGGCAAATATGCAAATGAGGTTAAGGCTATAGGACCTAGAGTCACAGGGACTCCGTATTGGGTCCTCATCAGCATGAATCAGGATGTCCTCGATTCGTCCGCGTAAGTCACTCTTTGTTAAGAGGGCGGACGAATCGCAAGACAGGAATCCACCAAATGGTCAGTCTCGCTATCAAATTGATACAAAACAAGTCGTAGTAAACGTAGCTAGTAATTATATTTGTTGTATCCTTGTTTCTGATGTCGTAATACACTGTTATTGCCATTTTCAATCGAATTAGTCCTGTCTGATCCTTGTTTTGTTCCCAATAATGACCGCGACTGCGGTTTAACACCATTTCATATCGGTATTCACGTGTGGCAAACAAAACTTGCGAAAATCACATTATACAAAGGGTAGCGAGGTTGAAAGATCAACCTCGCCCGTTCAACAATTAATGTGAAACTCACCTGTGACGATTATCCGCAAATGGCAATAACGGCTGTTAACAATCTGGTAATTTTAGCTAATACTAGGTAGTGATTGATAATATACTTGTAATAAACAGATTAATAATGAGTTACGTAAGTATTATGGATAGGACACCAGAACCATCTTCTAATAAAGGCTAAACTCACCAATTTTGTGAATTTATCTAGTTTTCAATATTCAACATTTTACAAAATGGGGAGTTGTTACCTTCCCTGGGTAGAATTTAGTAAGAACAGAAATTCTACATTAAATTATGACGTTTCATTGAAATTCTGCTGTAACTTTCTTTTAACTCGCTAATATTCGTTAAGAACAGGAAGTTGTTACCTTCCTTATTTAGGAACTGTGAAATTAATAACTCTCAAGTTCAAATACGTTCAAATTCCTCAAATCTACGTGTTAGTCAATACGTGTTGAAAATAGGAAGTTGTTACCTTCCTCACTAGGACTTGGAAAACAAAGGTCCTAGATCCGATCATTTTAACCAAATTAATATCTCTCGAGTCGGTCTAGTGAATGGGTTCCTATCTGCTATTAAAAGGGCCCAAAAGTGTGTCAATTTCAAATAATAGGTTCTAATCGTACGGAAGCAGACCGTATAAAGGGAAATCAAGTTGAAATTATAATTCTATATTGAAAGTGCAATTTCTTGCACAAGAATGCAAGAAATTGCCTCAAAAACTAATATTTTGCTCGAAATCAACTTTAAATAACGTAATCCTGCTCAAACCGTTCAGAACTTGCGTTATTCCGCGTAAATCTCGAATTTTCGTAACAGTTCCGACTAGTGCAAGTTTATTTTGAACTCAGAAAGCCAAAAGCGTGAGTAATGGTTGCTGGGTTCGAATCCCGCACCTATAATTTGTACTAATGGGTTTTAACCCATTTGATTCAGGTGCGGAGCTCTCACCTGTCCTGCCGGAATCAAAGTCAGATTGTCAGACATTGGAATCTCAGTGCTTACATTAATTGATCAGTAATCAGTATAGTCGAAGGATACGGATATTTTGGATAATTGTTTGGATTGGAATCAGTTTTAGCAAGGTACTTTGAGAGTCAGTGCGGACTTTTCTTGGGATACGATCAAGGCAGCGACAATCACAGATACAGCGCCAGAATCTATAGTGGGCTCTAAAACCTAAAACCTGAACCTTACCCTGCAACCTTTTAAACCTGACTTTGTGATAAACAGAACATTTGTTATTTCTTATCGAAAATGGGTTCTATTGTTCAAATTCTCATTCTGAAAATCGGGGTTGTTACCCCCGTATCTCTGGCCTAGGCCGTCTGTTGATTAGCAGTGAATCGATATAGAAGACTAAAGAAAAGATTAAATAAAACTGTTTACTAACCCCATAACCGGACCAGGCTATCCCCAACCGGACCCCCCTTGTGTTTGACCCTTGGCGACCGTATAGCATCCGAAAGTGCTATTGTTACTAGCATTTCGGGCTCACCCACAGACCGGAACCGCTGTACTACTAACCCTTTAATCTAGTTAATTTAAATTGTTTAGTAGCTTTCTTTATTGATACTATATTGTCCTTGGTAAGGAGGACGGACAAAGAGTCATAACGTAACAGCACGAACACAAGCATATAGGGATCGCACGATAGAGTTTAGTAATAGGTTTAATTCTTGGTTCGTCATTTAGCTAAGAAAAGTTGAGTTTAGCAATAGGAACCTTGTCCCTAACAACAATAAATAACTTGGGTAATTTGGATACTGGCAACTCTGGTAAACTGTTCTGTCTGTCAAATTGTTCATATAGTATACGGTTTATGGTTTGTAGTTTATCCTATTTTCTGGTACGCATAATTATTAACTACTATTCTCGTGTACTGTAAACCTTACTATTGTTAGTATCATTACGGTTAACATTATTAAACTGCCCTGTTGTGTTCTACTATTGAACCTGTCTGATAGAATCTACAGTCCTGATCCGGATTAGGATTCATAGTCCCTCTACAACGGTAAGTGTTTAAATTGAACCCTTGGACCCTACAAAGAATCAGCTGTCATCATCACCTGTTCTCGATTTGGTAATCCAGAACAGAGAATCAGTGTTCATTGTTACTGACCTGATTTCGTTATCTTGTAAAAGCAAGTGTCGACCCCGCTTGCTGATCACTTCCAGTGGAACCCCTACCTATACCAAACGGACTCACGAAGAAAGACCCCTATCCAGGTCGGCTGCAAGGAATCCTTGATTTTGGACACACCACCTTTCAAGGATCTTGTGCTTAAGTTTACCACCTCGGTAGACGTGCTGACCTTCCGTGTTATCTGAAGTGGTTGTTACCCCAAAGTCAGATCCGTTAGACCCCGACGGAACAGCATTATATCAGAACGAGATTAAGATCCAAATTTAAATCACTTCATTACACCTTTCCCCACCCCCCAACCACCAAACCAATACAATTTTTTCCAAATTTTACCAAAACCCCCAACCCCGGGGGGGCCCCCCCCCCCCCCCCCCCCCCCCCCCCACTCCCCACAAAAAAAAATTTTTTATTATATTTTTTTCCCCCCCCAAATATTTTTTTTTCCCCACCAGGGTTGCCACCTAAATTTTTAAACTATGAACTTTGTGCAGGATATTTGTGTTTACAGCTGTTATTTAGCCTTAGAATTAATTTTCACTTTATTTTTAATATATATTTTATGAATGTATTTGTATATCTATTTATCTAACCCAGTGCTATTTCCAGGTTATTTCGTAAGTTTTAGCTATTTACGTAAAGGATTAAATATGAATCAAAAATACCCGAAAGGAAACCAGCACCTTAAAAATTCGAATAAAATGTTTCGGGAAAACTTCTGAAGTTTCATACTGTGGGATAAAGATGGAATAATATCAGTTTCAGTTCTAGAAAATCCGTTTGTTTTACGCGTATCTTACTGAACATTTCTGATGGTACTTTTGTACACGGCTCGAATCAGAGCGCATTGTAACATGTGAAGATGCGGTCTCAGGGCCTTATGGCACCAACTGTAATCAGTAATCAGCAATCAGTAAGTTATTTTCCGTTACGCAAGACTGCTGATTACTGAGTACTGTTTACTTGAGAAATCGATATCTCCAATATATTTACTGATTACGCGTCATTACGACACAGGAAAACCTCGTTTAGTGGATGGCATGGCATGAAGAAGGTGGCTAGTAACACAACAGAAGGAGTCACCTAATTGGATAATTCATTTGCTATTGTTTCGTAGCTTCTGTAGTTTTCTTTACTGTAGCGTTAATTCTATTGTTTCAGCTGTTGTTACTTGATGCTTAGCGGCCAAAAAATAATGCAACACAGATTTATGGTGGAAGTAACTAGAATTGGTGGAAATGGCTTGGGTGAAATCCATAATAAAGTAATTGTATACTACTTAGAGAAAATGATAGGAAGAGCACGACACCGTACCCATACCGTATATACATAATTAGCCTGCGAGATTCTCGGCACATTAAAGGCCGAGATCTCGGATTGGAGGGGCTATCACTGTTAACCATGTGTTTATGAGAATTTTTGATTGTCTAATCGCCTACTTTATGTTAAATTTATTGGTTAAGGTGGCCCCACCAAGGATCTCTGGAGGGGGGAGGGTTACTCAGCTTAGAAATGTAAAACTTGGGTATAGGCTATTGAACTGAAATGATTGGGCTGCTTAGCTACCGCAACCCTCATCAGTACGTTTCAGTAGCAGTAGCTTAAGGATGTTTAACAGTGTTAAGTGTTAACCGTGACACCTCATCCTGAATTTTAGACCTTAATGAGCCGAGCACCTCACACGCCAATTACACTAGGAGCGGCACGGTGTCGTTACCATGCTATCACTTTATCTTGCTACTGTAAGGGAAGCAGGCATAGGAAAGATTGGTAAGCCTGATATGGGAGTTCAGCTGATGGCCCTGTGGTGTAGTGGTTTAGCTCGTCTGCCCCGTGATCAGAAGGGCTGTGGTTCGAACACAGGCTGGGCCAATTCTTTACTTTCAACTCTAAGCTGAACTTCCCTCTACCCTTCTCTCTTCTAGGTCTGGTTTTGTGGGTGCAAGGGTGCCTGACGCCTCCCGTCTTGTATTTATAGTCGGTTTCCTCTTGGTCTACCAGCCCTGGTAGAAGCGCTACACGACTATTTATTAACAAGGAGGTCCACGAAATGTGCCTCTAATTACTGCTAAATTCGACTGATTATGCATTGATCATGGCAAAAGAGTCTGACTAACATTAAGTGAAAATAATCAATAATCAGTATTCAGTAAAGAGCTTTTTGCAACTACTTACTGTTTGTTTACTGATTATTCCCTGGTTATTTACTAATTACTGATTACTGATTGCAGTCAGTAAATTTGGGGCAACAGGGACCCTCAGGACAATAAACAAGAAACGTAGCTAGATTGAAACTCTGACTGCTTAGGAAATCAGAAAGGAGCTCGAAAATAGAGACAATTAATCTTGATAAGTATAAGCTCTTTCACAAATATGTAGCAGACATTTTATTTCTTGTTGCTTGCTAATGCAAATGTCTTCCCATAGCTTAGGGTGGTGCTTTGTTTTGGAAAGAGCACATAATACCAAGAGACATAAGAGTTTGACAGCTGGCATACTCTATGTATTATCAACTTGACAAATCCTCTACACTCTAACGGCTGACCCTCCCCCCCCGCAAATTGGTGGACCCCAGGCTTCCCCCCCCTCATCATTACTACTTATTACTGACTTAGACCTAGGAAGCCATCTCTAGATCAAAATGTAGTATATATTACAGTTTTTTTAGATTTTTGCAGATTTAAAAATTTTTGTGCGGCATCGGTTATATCATTTAATACCTCTATCAAATAATCAGATTATTTTTAGTTATTATGAAAGCGCAAATTCGCAAATTGAACTTTGTATTCCTTATATATATACATAAGATCGCGACATTTTTTGGCCGTCCCGTTAGCGCAGGGTAGCGCTCCAAAGTTAGCTGCTGGAGCAGCCAAAACGGTATCATCACGACTTTCATTCAAATGCCTGTACGAGCAGAGTCATTTGTCGGCGGTACAAGGAAGCCTATCTAATATGAGCATATGGAGGTAGCCTAAGCATACATAACGCGATTTGCATCTACATTGCTTATTAGTCCTGAAATGACAACTTATTCCTGATCATATCCTACCTCAGTGATACTCGACAATTAGCATTTAAGGTGTATAAAATCTGCTGTAGTGGAGAAACGCACACCATTTTTTCACAATTTGAATAAATATATTAGACGTATAAATCCACTGACAATTTGAGAAAGACCTCCATTTTCTGTGAATTTTTGTTTATGTTTCGGTCGACGTTGAGCCATCTTAACAAAGCACAGTTATGCCTCTCTAAGTGCCACGAAACATGAAAAACTTAGCCGTTTTCTCGCCGTTTGTGGGTCTATATAAGGGCTATTTATGTGCCAAACTTCAGACAATTTGAGAAAGACCTCCATTTTCTGTGAATTTTAAATTATATATATATTCGTTTCAGAGTAAATTTTCTCAAAGGAACAGAATACAGATAACATAAGTATATATGGATCAAGAACTGAAACTATATCGTACTCATGTTTCCGGAACGCATTGACTGTTTGTTTTTGTTTTTACAGTTTCCTTTACCTGGGAATAGATCCAAGTAGATTATTGGACGTATATTTATATTAAACTGCATGATTTGTACGAAAAAGCAGAAATGGTTGCTGTAAAGCTGTCTACAGTAACTGTAATTTTCGTTGTAATTAATACTTCAATTCATCATGTCTTGGTCGTGGTCTTCTCGTAGGGCGTGCTGTAGATTGAGGAACGGTCTTGCGTACTTTAGCAGGAGGTTGGCTACTAATTTGCTCAGAATGAATAAATGTTCCAGTGTGCTCTTTCCTGGCAAGCCCTGTCAGTTGTGTAGACATATCTGATTGATTAGGATCCGTCACGAAATCATCCTCATCAAATTCTTCGTGAGCATCTGCGATACGGTCATCCAAAGACGCAGTAGCTTTTTTCTTCGCCGATTAGATTCTGCAGTATAGAAACTACTTATTTGCTGCCATTTCAAGTAGTCAGTTGAGCTAAATAGTCTGTTTCCATGACAGTCCTTGGCGTCTCTCATGCCTTTTGCAATATTTTTTGCATCGAAACGGGAGCCTGTTCTTTAGGCTTGTCAAATTGTTTTAGCAGATATTTCCGCTGTTTTTCTGCCAGTCGCGTTGGAACCCTCGGTAGTCGTAGCCCCCAACCCATGTCCAGTTGGTCGACTCTAGAGTATTCATTTGTGGTAGCAACTTCACTAAGTGCTTTGGCCAATCTAGCGTATCCGGATGATGCTTCCATCATTTCTGTCCCACGTTTGTAAGATCTAATTGCTGCGTCACGTAAACTCAAACGTTCTGGTACATACGTATTTATGATTTCCTCGGTCAAGGTGGTTGACCTCTGGTAACTGCGTACGCAACCATTTTCTGGACAAGAGTACAAAACAAGACAAATTGTCCAAAGTTCGGAACATAAATAGCCCTTATATATACACCAACAAACGGCGAGAAAACGGCATAAGTTTTTCATGCTTCGTGGTACTTAGAGAGGCATAACTGTGCTTTGTTAAGATGGCTCAACGTCGACCGAAAAATAAACAAAAATTCACAGAAAATGGAGGTCTTTCTCAAATTGTCCAAAGTTTGGCAGACAAATAGCCCTTATATAGATCCACAAATGACGAAAAAACGGTATGTGTTTTCCCGCCTCGTGGCTGTTAGAGAAGTATTACTGTAATTTGTCGAAATCTCGCAAGTCCAAACGAAAAATCAACAAAAATTCACAGAAAACGGAGGTCCTCATGGGATCAGTAGAAATTCAGTGGATTTATACGTCTAGTATATTTGTTAAAATTTTGAAAAAATGGTGTGCGTTCCTCCACTACAGCAGATTTTATACACCTTAAATGCTAATTGTCGAGTGTCACTGAGGTAGGATATGATCAGGAATAAGTTGTCATTTCAGGACCAATAAGCAATGTAGAGGCAAATCCCGTTATGTATGCTTAGGCTACCTCCATATGCTCATATTAGATGGGCTTCCTTGTACCGCAGACAAATGACTCTGCTCGTACAGGCATTTGAATGAAAGTCGTGATGATACCGTTTTGGCTGCTCCAGCAGCTAACTTTGGAGCGCTACCCTGCACTAACGGGACGGCCAAAAAATGTCCCGATTGTGCCAAAGAGTTTCTTGGACCATAGGCTTTCACCCAAAAAAGTAAGAGCGAAATCGATTTTTGGGTCATCACGACCATGGTCGAACTACTCAGAAATCGGCTCATATATATATATATATATATATATATATATATATATATATATATATATATATATATATATATATATATATATATATATATATATATATATATATATATATATATATATATATATATATATATATATATATATATATATATATATATATATATATATAATCAAGAGATCTACATACTTTTGCAAGAAAGCAGTAATTTGAGCACAGAGTTGGCTCCGGGTCCAAAATTTCGGACCCGGCCCGTACCCGGACCCGTTAGGCCGGACCCAGACCCATCCAGACCCGGATCCGGGTACCCGGATCTAAAATAGAACCAGTTTGCATTTCAAACCTTCACTGCATTCTTAAATTTTACTGCATTCTTAAATTTCACTACAACTTTACTGCTGTAATGTGTGAATAAAACCTGTGATAAGCTTTAGGTAAATTTATTTTACGACAATTTTAATATGATTTCACTGCTAGGGCTAACAAAATTGGGTCTCGTTTGGATAGTGCTAACAGTTTTTGACTTACATAAGTCCAGAGACAGTGTGAGGCTGTCCTTCGGATAAGTTACGATTGCTCCGGAGGAGATAAGGTGAAGGAATTTTTGGTGGCTTCTATTTGAAAACAAGATTAACTTTTGCGTGCATTGCAAAATTTTATACTAAGTTATTTATTAGAGTTATCTTATTTCACTTCCAATTCTAGCTACGTTGTTTCTATCCCAACAGAGCAACATAGATTAGAAAGACCTCAGCTAGGCAACTACTAAACATTCAATGCCTAACAGGTTCTACCAACTTTTTATTCGAACCCCTCAAAAATTGGAGGTTCGGTACAAGGGCTAGCAAAATCAGGGCCAAGGGACAAGGGACAGTGCCAGGAAAGGCAGGTCAAACTGAGAATTTATAAAAATTTTAGCTAAAAACAGCCAATTTTATAAATTTTCGAAACAATTTCCAAAAAATAAATTTGCTCAAAATTTGCAAAAATTGCACTTTTTAGTAAATTTTTTGCTGGGGCCCTTTTTTAGTAAATTTGAGGTAAGGTACAAGGGCAGGTAAAATTTGGAATAAAACAGGTAGGGTACCCTTGTTAATGTATGGTTTTAACTTTAACATCCCTAAATGAACCAAAATCCAGTTTTTTTCAGTATTTTGGACCCGGACCCGGATTCGGACCCGCGGGTACCCGGACCCGCGGGTCCTAAAGTTGGACCCGGACCCGGCCCGGCCCGCGGGTACCCGCGGGTACCCGGACCCGGCGCCAACTCTGTTTGAGCAACTGTACAGGATCCCCAGAGATGTTTTCGTACCACATCTGATTCCAATTCTCCAGCTAGCCTAGCAAATGCTCCACAATCGGTGGAAAAATGGTGGCATCTTCGGAAAGCAACATTCTAATCATGAAAGTCGTCACAGGTTGGAGCCACTTGTTATATGCACTTAGCCGATGAGTGAGGGAGGATTATTAATTCATGTCAAAAAGTTAGAGGGGTATTGGATCTAAAGTAGTTTGCATTATGAATTCTTGTTTATTTGTAAACAGCACGGTTTTCGGTCTGTTAGAGTTGGTCCTTGACACCAAAGAAAGCGCTGCTCCACAATCCAACTCCACTGAATAAATTTGGTCACTTATACCTGACGTCAACTTGTAGTGTCACAGAACACCAATCATGTCGGTACCTTTTGAACTTACGGCCAACATTGGATTTAGTTGCTTTGTTGTTGTTGCACCCAAAGGTTTTAGGTTTAACAGCACCGAAATATATAGCATATTTCCTACATGTTTCAGTCATTAGGAATTACGTTGTTATCTTATCCACCCAAAATACGGAATGTCAGCACCTAAATGATGGGTACCCTAAATGATTTTATTAATTATATGGTATAATCAGTCTTGCCACAAGCTATAATGTCTATAAGTACCATTAAGCAACTTAGTTTCTGGGTCCCAAGTTTAATTTGTTTCAATACCCTATACTGCTGGAAAATTTGCTGGAAAGAGTACATAGAACATAGTAGCGTTAGAGATAAAAAGTTCATCTAACTTAATTTAAACTTGCCAAAAATTTAAGTTTGTTTTTAAATGAGTTAACTCAAACGGGAGCACAGTTTAACTCGTTCTCGAAACTGTGGTTCCGACGCGGGCCAGAGCTGGTGGACATACCCTACCGTAATCGGTGGAGAAAACTAATAACTTGTGTTCTTTGTTAGAGGTTCTCAGAGTCACTAGAGTCTCCGTTTCTCTGAGGAGGAGGAGGAGGAGGAGGAGCCAATTTGCAGTTTACATACAAAAGATTCATTCAAAAAATTCATTTTAAGATTTCCTACATCAGAGGTTAGAATTTCTATAAGTATAGGTTGGTCATGTTCGCCGATTTCTGTAGTCGTTAAGTTTCTGGTGTTAACTTAGTCTTTCAAAATTGCTGGCTTTTAATCAAAAATTTAATAAACAATAAACAATTAAAGATTTTCTCTACTTCTTGGTTGTTGATCCATCTTTGCAGAACTTCTGAACTCAAAATTGCAAATAAATTTGAGGAGAACACGATGAAGAACACAAAACACAACACAGCAATGGTCAAGTGCATACCTCTCCCAGTGAACTTATTTGGTAGCAGGGTTTTTTTGCGTCCAGAAGTGCGTCTGGACGCAAAGTTTCTTATCTTGACGCAACGAAATTTTAACGGGACGCAGGCTAGACGCAACATTATTTCGGGAGAAAATTCACTTTTGTAGGAGTGAAAACTTTAAATGTTTCCAGTACCAATTTTTCCATATTTTCCAAAAATTTTCTTGGTTTCTGGGGGGCTCCGCCCCCCAGACCCCCTGGTGTTTTCCACTATGTCATCGAATGCCAACGCGTTGTAATGTGTCAGTACTTGTTGAGTTATTAGTTGAGTTATCTACCTGTATCGATACATTACAGGTCAAAGCCCATTATTAATAAAATTTGTAGCCGTAACCGAATATCCAAATTTTTGGGATCATGTAATGTAATGAGGTTCATACAATTGCATTAGCACAGTTTTTAAAGTCTAAATTTTGTTCTTGACTGGATTTTCAAAACGTTTTCAGCTTCTGAGTGTTAATCCCTTAATTACCAAAAGTCAACCAAATTTGTAGAGCATCCAATTTTTGGTTTGGTTCATTTAAAGCATTCTAGCGCAGTCATCGAGAAAAGTTTGTCCTTAAGAAATTCAAGCATTAAAGGGTTAATCAATCGTATTCGCAACCAACGTTAATATTTCACTGTTTTTGCCTTTGATTAATACTGCACTACGCATCGCATGCACACTCTTTGTTTATTGATTATTACTTCTCAAAATGAAAACAACTCAAAATTCTATAATTTACAGACGTAATTTACACAAAAAATGCATTAGGTATTTTAGTTAAATGTATCTGATGACAAATTCATCTTTTTAATCATTTTCATTACGGATTTATCCGTAATTTCAAAAAAAATCTCCAACTTCTGGGGGGCTCCGCCCCCCAGACCCCCCGCAGCTTGTTTGTCATGATGTTTCCGGGATTCATTAGTTCTCTGAGTTTTCAAAACAGGATTACTGCCTTTGTTCTGAATGATATTAATTTTATAGCTATTTAACTAACTCTTAATTAGTTTAACTATAACATCAAAACATCTGAATAATGTGTGTCAATAATATCAAAAATTTGTCATGATATGTGTTAGATACAACAGATGCGAATTAAATCGTTTTGAATATTTGCATTACGGATTTTTCCGTAATCGCAAAAAATTGTCTCAACTTCTGGGGGCTCCGCCCCCAGCCCCCCGTCGTGTATATAGGGCATATTTCACATATTTTGTAATCGTGCATTACTTCTCAGTAGCATCACCGTTCTAAGTACTTTTTCATACGATTAAATTATGTTTCACTAAAGAAATAATCGACATTTTTATAAAAAATACAATTTTTGCATATAAAACACGCTAAAACAGTAATTTTACCTGGACGCAAAATTTCTTAACGGGACGCAACTCTTAAAATTAGCTGTACGCAAGGTTGACGCAAATCCGAAAACCAAAAAAAACCCTGTTTGGTAATGAAATAAAAACTTATTGTCCTTATATGGTAATTTTATAAAAGTGTTGCTAATTACGTCGGTTTTTTTGGCCGGAACCGGAACTTTTTCTCTGTTCAAAATTTTTACAAATTTACTCCAAAATTTTGAATTATGAAAATGCTGTAATTTTCAGCGCTAAAACAAAATCTGTTTCTCAAGTCAAAACATTTGAAATTTCGGTAACCATTCGGTCCCAGACAAAGCCAATGTCAAAGCTCCCTGCTTTAATTATTATCAGGCTTGTGTGGAGTTAATCTGTCAGCTTAATACGTATAGCAACTAGCAAGTAAACTTCAAACCTTAACGTGTTTACTATTTACAAACAGTTTCATTATATATTGATTCAATGACTTTCCCTGAGCTATTATGTATTATATTTTAATTTAAAACGTTCTGATTCGGGCGTTTCCTATGAAGTTTGCTTACTTAATACTTAACCTTAACTGATTCAATTTGTGAAGTTCAACGTGCTCGTGTTCCTTTGAACATTAGCTTAATATGGTGGCGGCATCTTTTGTGCAGTGTTTTCGAAACATCTGTTTTTCTAAGCATAGACCTTCAGTCTTATCCGACAAAAAGTTCCGTTTGTGCTTGTACGATGTAGAAGACACATGAACCGAGGGAAAATCTTTATATTTTATTTGGATGCTTGCTCTGCTTGCTCCAGAGAATTCGTCAAATGTACAGTGGTGACACGAAATGTCGTAGCTTGTCTTTTCTTACGACTGAAAGTCTTTTAGCGCAAACTAAAAACGTCCTCCACCACTAATGCGCATTTTAATGTTCAGACTTAGAGTCTGTTCTGAATAATATTCTTACAATAGCTAGAAATAATTTTGAGATTACAGCTAGATCTATGTATATATGTACATAATTTCAATCTACAGAAATATGACAAAATTCTGACTAAAATATTACTTACATCGTCTGAATCCTATCTCAATTAAGATACTACATCACACTAATTTAGTTAGATTATATACAGGTATAATCTAATTAGCTTTTAAGTACGTAACGAATGAAATACCACTTTTGTTAAAAAAGTTAGACTTAATCAGACGGTAGCCGGAGTAAGTCAAGTGTTACTTCTACACCTGAATGATTAAAATCTAACTGACTTCCACAGCTGGTGCAAAGAAAAATGTCCTTAATTATATGCTAATTACAAATTAGTGTTAAATTGGTTTTAGTTGGATTTGGTGCAAACGGTCGTTGTCTTGTGTTGAGCATGTTTTAATTAACTGTAATGATGTTTTTGTTAATAAATCTTCATTTGTTAATAACAGGAAAATGTATAGCTTCATTGTCGAATTGAGCGGAATTTTGTAAGTGAAAAATACTGTAATAGCGAAAGATGATTCGCTTAGGTCGCCTGCAGAATCAATTTTAGTTTTTCGAGAAACCTGTTGTAATGTTTGCGTCAAAATGCAACTTCGTAACAAATCTTATTTTTTCTTAATATTGTGCTCAGCCTCTCTGTATACATGCAGGTTCTTGTTGCTGTATTGTATATCTGATGTCTTTTCTCTGAAACAGTTGTTGGGCATTGTTTTGTTTTGAAAACGGTAGTTGCTGCCATCTTTTGCTAATAGATAGTGTTGGGATTGGCCGAAATTTTCCTTGGTTGGCTTGGCCTGGCTTGGCCGGAGTTTGAAGTTGGCCAGCCAATTGGCCATTGGCCGGCCATCGGCCAAAGGCCACAACACTACTAATAGATGAGGTTCACATTTTCCAGTATCCTTGCATTCTAGAACCCCGACATCGATGTTTGTTGCTAAGTTGAGAATTACGTGTTTAGCACTTAGCAGTTTTTCCTGCTACGCCGAGGAGCAGCAGGTCTCTTATATTTGCTTAGTCCTCACAAGCAGTTTGCTTAATGAAGATGCACGCAGTAAGATAGGTAAAGCATAATATAACGCGTTAATTAATATTTGTCTCTAATGTTTGCAGTGCAGACGTGAGAATATTATATTAGACACATGCTGAGTTTGAAAGAATTTACTTGCGCATTCTGACCGCGTTTGTGTGTTCATGTTTATGTGACTTCTATTTTTACATATGTAAGTGAAAATTGGCAAAATCTAACGAGGTCGAATTTTTTGGACAAGTAGTAGTCGATTCTTACATACATCGACTTTATTTATTCATTATTTAACTTTTCAGCGTTTCCAATGCAGCGGTTTCCTTGAACGTTGTCGCTAATTCAAATCCGAAATATTAAAAACTGTTAGCTTAAGGTGCTGGTATCCTTTTGTGCAGTGCTTTTGTAGTGAGTTTTCGAAACGCTATAACTTTCGCAATTTTGGGAGTTGGAAAGAGCTTTATACATCGTTTTAAAGCTTATAATCTGTACATTAACATGAGCTTACGAAACTAGCAAAATTGGCAAAAAATAGCAAAAAACTTCCGACATGCTAAACCTCTGACAGACTGAATATAGACCAAAAATTTTTGAACATCGATTTCTCAAAACTGTAGAATCGGCCAAAATTTTTTCTTGTGTCATAATATGAAGGACATGAGGGCCGAGGGACATTTTTTTGGATTTGGCTCAACAGGTCTCAGTACTCCAGAAAATCTGGCAAATGCGCGATGACATGAAATTTCGCAACTTTCTATTCAGTTTTCTCACAACTGGAGCTGTTTTAGCTCAAACCAAAAAAATGTCCCTCCGCAATAGGGCGAATTTTCATTCAGCCAAAAATCACACGAATCCATTGGACAGTTTTTGAGAAATCAATGTTCAAAACAAAATAATCGCAATTTTGCCAAAATGGTTTTTCGGCGAATTCCCTAGCTTAAAGCAACGAACTCCAGCGAACAGGTATTGATAAAATGCGCAATTGGACGGTGTATCGATTGAATATAAATAAGCCGAAATTGTCTGTAAGATTTGGCACTTGGCAGTAATTTTGAAAAAACTGATTTCGTCAAAAATGGTCATTTTTTGACCCCAAAAATCGTGTTTGGCTTATGCTGCCTTAACCACTAGAGGTAGCTCAAAAGTTGTAAAAGCAAAAATGTTCATTTTGGTGCCCTCTTTTCAGCCATAATAACCAATCCGGTGTAGCGACTATGTACTGAGAGAATAAGGGCAAAAACCAAAACTTTCTTATCTTTAAACCTAAAAATCCGGGACTGGTCCCAGAATATTAAAGAGCACGAAGATAAGGTATTTGGAAAGTTTCATCCACTTTCATAAGGAATTGAAGCTTGTAGGGTCGAATTTACACAAAGCGATACCAGCACCTTAAGGTGGTGATTCCTTTTAGAGACATCAACTTTGAACCGATGTTACTCATTCATTCCTTGGAGTTAAGAAGCTATTTTTATATCAAAATGTAGCTTAACATTTTCTCGTTCTAATGAATACAGTAAACCAAACTTTAGCTCTTTGAAATTATTTTACTGCATTTTTGAAGTAATTTAATTTTCCAGATTTTTTGCAGACTAAAGTAAATTTTTTCGTGAGGCGTCGTCCACATCATTCGATTCCACTATCAAATAGCTGGGGACCCTTTTTTAATTATTATGAAACCGCTCTTCGTTATAAAGAGATTATTTAAAATGTATGCGCAACCTGGATTTTGCCTACTTTTCCCAACTTTGGCAAGCGACAACTTTAGCTCGAAAGCAGCAATCGGGGCAACTAAAAAAGGGTCCCTGGGTATTTTTGTGCAAAACACGTCTAGTAAATGGCAACCCTCGATCTTGCATAGTAAATGCTGCACAATCGCTGGAAAAAATTTGGTCATGTTTTTGCAAAAACTTCATTTTTTATGGTAGCAGCGTACGGGATAGCATTTAGAGGATCATAATGCACGAATAATTGGCCCGACGAGACCTTCAAATTGACACCCTCGGTTTAATTTTACGGCTCGCGTAGCTCAAGAAATGGCGGATTATTTGATTTCTGCAAAAATGACAAGTTTTCAACGCCAAAATAAAAAAAATCAGCTATATCTCACTATAGAGAAAAGCTAGAAAGGTTCTTCAAAAAGCAAAAATGTAGAGCTCAACAAGATCTTTCGAATGAATATAATGATAGCTATGCAGCTACTGTCTAATTGTCAAAAATCGGGAAAAACGGCCCTGAACGAGACGTCAAAGTTTTGAAGCGGGATTGCGCGGAGGGTGTTAGAATGCTAAAAGAACTTATTTTGGAAAGCTTCATCAAATTTCATCTTGATTTTAACCGTCAATCAATAACATGAGCCCAAAAGGAATCACCACCTTAAAAGTAAATGTTATTTTCGAACACTAACGCAGTTAATGGAATCAGAAGATAAGGAAGATAAATACAGAATACCGAAAGAGGGTGCAGAAAATGACTTTGGAATAACTAATAACCTGACAATACTGCCAAAGGAAGACATAAATGGAGACTTTTCTTTGGTGGCCAATCCTGTTATTGCTCGAAAGCGTGAAGTAGAAGTATGTTCGTCTTACTCAGCAATTTTCAAATAACTTATGTATACCATCGTTTTTTCTGCTGCGCTTCGGCATAGCAGGTCTACTATATTCGGCTTTAAAGGACATTAAACACACATTCAATGATATTCATAGACTTACCTATAAAATACACATTCTACACGTGTAATTCCATGCACATAAACTTTATGCAAATTAGGTCTGTGCATAAAAAGAAGAATACATTAAGATTAAGATTAAGATGATACATTGTATGAGAATTTTAAACTCGATCAATTCCAAATTACAGTACTCTGAAAATGACAATTCATATACAGTGGCAAGTTGGGTTTGGCTGTTTAGTGTGCACAGTGTAGGCAGTCCAGTGCTTTATAAAGTATACGCAATTCCAAAGGATTACTGTGTGCTAATAAATAGGCAAGTTTGTGAATTCAGTGACAATCTATATGGACTGGACACAGTACAACACAGTTTCTGAAACAAAAGACTCTTTTGCTTTCTGCTATGTTAATATCAACTCACACACCAAACAACATTGCTCACAGCAGGCCTATAGTTACAACAAGTAACAATTCCTTACCTAATGAAATCTGCAAAAACCTAGATCAGTTTTGCACACAACTCTTGCTTGTTCTACATAACAATCATTGTAACAGTAGTTGTAATCAATAACACCTGAATATAAACTAAATACGGGCCCTGATGTGACGATACAGGAAACAACGAGTGGCTGGAGGACGTAACCCCCACTGAAAAAGGTATTCACTATCATAAGGGAGACTGTGACTGTGTCAGTTGAGAGTTCATAAGATCACATAGTATGCCTCGAATTTTCGCTCTCTGGTCAGGCAAGCTACTGTTGTTATCAATGCTATCTATAGGTCAGGTATATGAGTATTAAAGAGACTGTATCTCTTTGAATATTTGACGATTATTCTTTATTTATGCCGATATTTATATTTAGGATAAACATATCAGTACAAAGGAGAAGGCCCGAGCAACCCTATTTGATGCGTTGGAGCAGAGTGGGATTCATGGTCTCCGAAGGTCCATTCAATCCAAAACTGTCCGAAAAAGATCCCTGTGGCTGGTCTTTATGATTCTCCTCCAGATTATTACACTACTGCATACGTAAATGCATTCATGTTCATTTAGTAGGGTAGACTACTCTGATAGACAAAATTTCTATCTGTCGTATGTGTTTATATATTGTTAGGGCCAGGATTAGTTAGGAATTATATTTTGAAATTCAGGTGAAATTTTTATGTAAAAATTATGGCTACATAAATAAGTTACGGCGTGTTTTCGGTCAGTGTATCCACTAAGCAGTAAAGGTAGTAGTTTTTTGTAAACTTCTAGACCACTCTCTAACTAAGAAATTCTATTGACACTCCAGCATCTACAACCCAAAAAATTTGGGCCTCAGATGGGATTGGAACCAACGACTTCCAGATTAACGCAAAGATCGCACTGAAAAATCAGCAAACCAGGCCAGAGTCGAATCAAGAAAAAGGAATTCGTATTAAAGCTCACAGTTTCCTTCCACCCCTGAGAGCGTAAGTAGAGAAGGTGCTGACGACAGTCAGTAATATTTAAATACACTAGCTGTAACTTAGTCAACCTCAAGCACGCAGTTTCTTGAGCAAAAATGTCCCATTTCTGAAATTTTTTAGCAAAATTTTAGTTTGTTTGAAAACCAAGTAAGTCTTCCGTTACCGCAATAAGAAACACATCACATGTAACCTTGATAATATTATGACATATGTTAACTCATGAAAACCAGAACAAAGACCTCTTATCTCTTTTCAGAATTGTTACAGTAAGACAAGCCTTATCTGAACCCAAGAAAACAATTTCCAAGCAAGTGCCAATTGCTGATATCCGATATCCTCCCCTCACAATTTGCTTCGATAGAAATTATGGACTGGATGTCCTGAAAATGATGGAGGAAAATAGTAATACCTCAGTTCGATCATGTTGCGTACGAATAACATTTTGAGATGCATTAATTTACAATAAAATTTTCGAAGGAATTCTATATTCATGTTAATTTTTTCTCGGTATCTAGATTATTAATTACCTTTATCAAGAGTACATAATACATAAGAGTATGACAAGCGACATACTCTATGTATTATGAGCTCGCTACATCCGATGCGCGCTATCGGCTGACCCCGTACCTAAATCAGGCCCCCCTCACCCCGCCCCTATACATGTACGGGGTCCAAACGGGGGATCGGGCTCGTGCATGTATATTTTGTACACAGATGTGTAAATCATACAAGCTTAGACCCCATACACAAATTGGGGCCCCGTCAAGTTTAACATGTAAGTATACTAACATAGACCCCGATCCCCCGTTTGGACCCCGTACATGTATAGGGGCGGGGTCAAGGGGGGCCTGATTTAGGTACGGGGTCGGCCGATAGCGTGCAGAGGATGTAGCGAGCTGATAATACATAGCATATGACGCTTGTCATACTCTTATGTATTATGTACTCTTGCCTTTATGCACAATAAAATGCCAGAGTCTAACAAGGCGATATTTTCGAAGCCGCACTTCCTATTCCTGCTTTACCACAAGCTATGTAAAGCAAAAATGTCCGAAGAAACAGTTTTTACATGAAAACTTACAGGTTTCAGAAACTGAAATATTATCTCGTTTACTCAAACTTACAAATTTTATTTGTTTTAAATTGTTGTTTATTGTATAAACTTTAGTTTACAAAGGTGCAAACATTTTCAAAGATCCTATGTTGTATTCATAGATTCCAAACTACATATATAATGCCCGGTTGATACTAGGCAATATTTGCCGTCAATATGATTGCCTAGTAATGTGATTGCGAAGAGATTGTCCATTTTTTGCTAGTGTGAACAGTGTACAAATTGATAGCAATAGAGCGTGCAGATTGTCAATAGACTACAATTTTAAATTTCCCGCTATATTTCCGGCAATCTTGGTGATGCAGTGTGAATGGGTGCATTCAGGCAATCTTGGTGATGCAGTGTGAATGGGTGTATTCAGACAATCTTGGTATTGTCCTTCCAATGTTGGCAAGTAAATTGCCTGCACCTTGCCTAGTGTGAACCGGGCTTAAATACTTCATCACTTAATGACTGCGGTATAATATGTAACAGTTGGTTTTAAAGGTAGCCTAACAACGGACGAAGCCCAACATCTCCTATACGTCGCACCGTTTTTGGGATATGAATTTAAAATATATCCGGATGACCCTGCCAGGGATTACGCAGAACACAGAGGGTTTGCAATTTTTATTTATAATCTGAAATTGTGACGTAGCTTCTTAAATGTTTACACTTAACTGCTGTTGTTAGTTTTTTGCAAACGAATCTCTTCTATTTTCTGCAAAAACTGTCAGGAAAGCGAATTTTACTTGTGGTGTTTTAGTTCTTTCCAATCAAACGAGACCGTTTACGAAGACGTTCTTCAACGCTATGGAAACGGTGATCCTGTTGCAGCAATCGAAAAAATGTTTTCAGTGAGTTATTACCACACTGAAGTCCCAGACTTATCCTAATTTTTCAATTTTCAAGACCATTTATTAAGCAGGTTTGCAGATCCAGTGATTTGAATTATAATATATAATATAATAATATATAATATAATAATAATATTATAATATTTAATGTAACAAGGCTTCTTGTTCCTATATTCTTGTTTTTAGTATTTAAACCTGTCGTTGTTTCTCCGGCCGGTCCCTTGGCCCAAATTTAGGGTAAATTCACCCGAAACACGGTAGTTTGGTTATTCTTCTTGAAACTAAATAGATAAACCCACGAGAAAATTGATTTAACTCACAGATCAATTTGAACACATGTCTTTGTTTCAGGAATTTGGATTCAAATGTGCAGACGTCTTGACGACATGTAGTCACATAAATCGGCATCACTTCAATTGTTGTGATCTCTTTCGGCCAGTCTTTCACATGGAATTGGGTCTTTGTTTCGCTCCTGTAAGTCAAAATATAGTCACTATAACTAGTTCCACAAACGTGTACTCTCACTGACATCGTCTACCAAAAAATTTCTTTACCAAAAAGTTTCCTATGTCTCAGCTTTTGGCCATAGCAGCTAGCAGGCTCTATCCTTCTCTACCCTGACGATGTACGTCTCACATGCCTGCCAGAGCGACGACTGTTTTCGTTTAAAAGTGTGTGTTTTCAGCTCCGACTAGCAAGGGCGAAATTACTTGACTGACTGGGTATGCACCCCTTAGTAAGAGGCTCGCAAGGATACAGAAGATACGAAAGGCCAGAAACCCTATCTGCTGTCGCTCTTTCTATTAGTCTGGTTTCTTTTAATAGTCTACTTTCTTTCATTTAGGACTGGGAGCATATGCCAAAAGTAACGTCTTCGGGTTCCTTTTCAACATTCCAGCTTTGGATAAACACTGATCCCGTTATAAACTCTTTTCCTGAGGATGCACCATGGCAAAAGATCATTGAGACTATTAAATTTCCAATATTTTTTGGTGAAGTTGGAATTGAACAAGCTCCAGGAACCAATAATTTGCGAATCTTAGAATTTGAAAATAATTACCGTGTCGAGGTGGATGTTACTGAAATATCGGGTATATTCAGTTTCGTCGCATATACCAATTTGTTTTTATTATAGCCTTTTTAAATTAGTCATAGTTATGGAGTTGACTCTCATGGAGGACAGCAACAAAATACACAATTTAAACAATGAAACTATCAAAGTGCACTCTATACTGAAGCACCCGCCCGCAAGAACGCGGTTAAGAATACTTTGGCAAATGAAGGTTGACCTTCACAGTCTGTAGATTAGATGATTGTTCAGCTCCCACTTTCTTTTTACCTTTGTTGTGTTTAATAGAATTGGAATCATCCAGTTGTTTTTCTGATGAAGAAAATCCACTTTACTATTTTGAAAACTACACCTTCAATAACTGTATGTGGGAACGGCAATTTTTGGACAAATTAGATTTAATAAATCCAGTGACTTGTCGGTGGCCATTGCTCAGTTTGCTCAATAAGGACATTTCCCAAAGGTTATATTTGTTTGTTTGCTTTTGTAATTAGTTTAGTTTCCTCTTCTGTTTGTATCAAACTGTATATCTCACACACATCTTGATTATTACTACTACATATGCTTGTTATACATGCTACCACTCCCCTGCAAAAATGAAATAGTCTCACTCCTTCAGTATTAGCGGGTCCAGACGAAAGGTTGAAGGGTGTGTTAGCATGTTTCCTGTTCCATGTTTCCTAAGCAAAGTCAGCAAACGCTGAAACTTTCAACTTTGAATTTCAAGTTGAAACCAGATTACTCTGATTATAAATATGAGCATTCTGAAGAACTGTGTTTACTTTATGAGACATCCCATGCGTAGTAAATTCCTAAAGAGAAGCCCTACTTATAATTTATGCTCAGCCATCTTAAAGCACTAGTTGTATGCATTTATGGATAAAGCTATCTTTTCCGTGAAAATGCATGTAATTTAGATGACTTAGCAAACAAAAGAGAACTGCTGCGCTGGGGCGCAGCAGGAAAAAGGAGACGAGTAAGTTCTTGTGTCGATTTATGTAGCACCAAGAGTACATAATAACTAAGGATGTGACAAGCGCCAGGCTCTTAGGTACTAGGCTTGCGTGATGATTAACATGACAACGGCTGCCCCCCAAAGACCCATCACTTCAAACAAATTCGCACGCTATGCCTACGTTCTGAAGCTAGAAAACACAACTACTCAGCTATCCAAAGTGTGTCAGTTGCGAGCTGCAGCGCAGAAGCATATCGTGCAAATTGCTTTAAAGTGTTGGTTCTAATTGGTGGGGAGGGGGTCAGCCGTTATCATATAGATCATATCGCAAGCCTAATATCTAAAAGTGTGACGATTGTCACAGTTTTGGTTATTATGTACCACTCTTGGTAGCACCAAGAGTGCATAATTAATTGCTTCATATATTAGAAGATCTTCTATCTTCTGTCTATCTTCTATAATATAGTGCAATTATGCACTCTTGGTAAGCACTCTTCTTAGAATACAATTATGCATATGTCGTAGGGAGATACTTCAGAAATTCCCTCACAATATTAAACACGTGATCAAACATTGATCAAGCAGCTCCGGTTTGACTTATCTTCCTCAGCACATAGGAAAGTGTACAGACATTTGTTAAAGTGTTCTTAAACACATGATCAAACGCATGATTACTGCTATCCCTAGTGATTTTACTGGTGGACCGAAGCTGATTTATATTTTAAGTTTCACTAAGATGTCCACTTCGGGGCTCATCTTTCTTAGTGAAGCTTTTAAAAAAAATTGAAAACTTTAGAGCAAATACTTAGTACTTGCAAAATTTAAGAATTATAGAAGGAAAAAATTTTTAAAAATTTCAGCAAATTGAAGTAAAAGTTTAGCTTTAGTTACCTTTGCTATCTCATGCAATAACTGTATCAAATGACTGAGGATCGTGTTTTAGGTATTATGTAACCGCTGTTCGTTATGAACAAGACAGTTAGTTAATATATGGCAACCTGAATTTTGTCTACTTTTCTAAACTTTATCAAACAACCACTTTAGCTGAACCAGCATCAACCAACTGGGGTAATTAAAAACTCGGTGAAGGATTTTCTGTTGTTCCTAACTGTTATTAAATGGCAAGCAACCAGTTTTTGCATGCTCCACAATTGCTGGAAACAAGCAAAAGTGTTTTCAAAAGGGAAAATTTCTATAGTGACATATGGATTAATTGTAGCTCTGCTGAGCAGTAGAATTCCTTATGATGCTAAGATTTGTTATTGTGCAAAACCTTTATTTCCCTGGCGCGAGATCACGAGTAAACGTATTTTAATTTTTTTCTTAACAAGCAATATTTTCTGCAAAAGGCTTATGGTACTAGAAGAACATTTTTATAAATTGTAGGCCTGCTGCGCAGCCGGATAATAATTTTGCAAGAACTTATCTGACTGTCAACAAAGTGTCTGAAACCTATCAGACTATATGAGTGAAAATTTAAAATCTCAACACATAAGAGTCATCTTCCAAAACATTGCGAAACGGTTTAAAATCAAGAATCACATGTTTCTGGTCTTAATGTTTTCTCCTATTCTTCAGCCATCCTTCGCTGCAATCTTATAATGCTATTAATTATTGATAGGGCGGTGATAGTAGCTCACGCTGACACCTCAACGTGTAAAGTGTCGCCCTCAATTGTAACAAGTATTTAACGCTGACACCTTTAACTGCCAAGATAAGTGAGCGCATAATTTCTATATCTATAAAATGCATCATGTATTTTACGCTGACATCTAACAGTAATGTTCACTGACTTAATTGCATTTTCAAATTTCTAATGCTTAATTTCT
>JASAND010009144.1:0-16737 GCA_030248195.1 Trissonchulus latispiculum | reverse complement strand
TCGATTAAATATTGCCACAAGTTACTTGACACTTCTTTTTAAAGGATATCTTAGCAAATCCACCAGCTAAACTTGACTAACGAGTTCAAAAAACACAGATATTAGGCGTTTCTGGGCAGTTTGCTCACTTTTGCGGTCTCCAACAGTGTAACTTTTAGCCATATCTCGAGACTCACAAAAGCTAGAAAAATTTCGATTGCAGATTTGGAATCTGCGTCCCCGAATTACCCTAGGACTGACTTTTCAACCAAATCGGAGACAAAAAGTTTTCGACCATTTTTGAGAATCGCCTTGGTCCCCCCTTACGATTTTAAAAAATTAAATTCCCTGCCCTGGTCGACTGGGTGGGTCTAGAGCGATGAAATTAAAATGGGCCAGGTTTGGGACCAACCCCCACATACCCACCAAATTTCAGCTCCGGGCGTTGAGCCTAGCTTGAGTTAATAGGGGGGGACAAGAAGAAGAAGAATAATAATAATAATAATAACACGACGAGAATAAGGGTTTGCCCTTTTCCTTCGGAAGTAGCGGCAAACCAATAACTAGCGCTACTGCAAGAATGTGTTGCCCACAACACATTCCTTTGGGGTATAGATTTTGCTAGATACCTTTTAAGCTGTTTCTGTTCAGGAAATCTGTCCCAGGACTCAAAGAGCTTTCAATTAAGTACCATATTGCCCATGTTTCAATAATTTTTGAAAATCCGGTTTTTTCCGGAAATTCCGGATTTTCCAATCTGCGGTCATAGCTTTCGCCAGAAACATTTTCAGAAAATACGGTAATGATAAAAATTACTCAGCGCGACGAGCTCTTTCGTTTGAGTACCATATCTACTACTTTTGGAGAAATTTTTCAAAATCCGGAATTTTCCGGATCAAATATCTCGAAATCCGGAAATTTTCCGGAAATTTCGATTCCAGTTTCGAAATTAGCGTGGTCGAATTACCCTATAACCAACTTTTGAGTGAAATCGAAGACAAAAAATTTTTAAGTCCAAAATCCGGGTTTTCGTGAATTCCCGGATTTTCAGTTTTTCGGCTATAACTTTCGCTGGACGCATTTCCGGAAAATGTCGCAAGAAGGAAAGTTGTTCAGCTCGACGAGCTCTTTCATTTGAGTACCATATCTGCTACTTTTGGAGAAATTTTTCAAAATCCGGAATTTTCCGGGGCGAATATCTCGAAATCCGTAAATTTTCCGGAAATTTCGATTTCAGTTTCGAAGTCAGCGTGGTCGAATTACCCTATGACCAACTTTTGAGCAAAATCGGGGACAAAAAATTTTTACGTTTCCCTTGGTCCCCCCTTACCATTTTTAAAAATTCCGGGAGCCACCATTCCCGGAATCCGGGAGATATCGGGCTACCCCCACTTCCGGTACCACTTCAGGTCACCCTACAACTATAGTGAAAATTTCAGCCCGATCGGTCCAGCCAATCTCGAGAAAAGGGGGGGGACAAGATTGTTTACCGATATAATAAATAAACAAGCAAAGTGGCATGAACGGGTTGCCGCTGTCATTTTTCCTCTTATAAACGAGATAAGTCAATTATCCTACGATATTACTCCTTGTCCCTATGACAACTTTTTATCTACGTAACGAGAGCTTTCGAATGATACCCATATTGTGGGTTTTCCAAAATTTTTTATTTTGACACATTTTGGCCGGTTTTGGCTATTTTTGACCCCTTTGAGGCCCCGTAACTCATTTTTTGTAAATTATGGTGCTTTCGCCCTATTACAACTTTTTGTCCACTCCATGAGAGCTTTCGAATGATACCGATATGAGCCCGATCCGAGAAGTTTTAATTTTGGGCCATTTTGGCCGGTTTTGGCCATTTTTGACCATTTTCGGCCTCATAACTCAAAATGGGTGCATTTTCAGGCCTTGACCCTATTACAACTTTTTCTTTACTTGTCGATAGCTTTCGAATGATACCAAAATTAGCTCATTTGGACAACTTTTTTATTTTACTCATTTTTACTCACGGGGGTGCTCCGGGAGCACCTCTGCTCCCCCGGGGCTCCCCGCGCTTCCGGGAGCAGTTCAAGTCAAGACCTTCAAAATGAGGTATCAACCACCTCTCTACCCCTTTCCAATCTCGAGATAGAGGGGGGGGACAAGAATCCGGAGAAGAAATAATAATAATAAATAATAATAAATCCTACCGGCATCAACGGGTTGTCGCAGCCATTTTTCTTCTTAGCTACTGGGCCAAAACTCAGTTTTGGCACATATGCAAGATTTGGCCCTATTCTCTCCCTATTTGGCTTTCTCTCAGCTCGATGAGAGCTTTCGAATGATACCGAAATTAGCAGGATTCGGCAACTTTCATTTTTGACCGATTTTAAAAATATCAGCGTATCGAGGGTCAAAACGCAATTTTGCTACATTTTCAAGATTTAGCCCCATTACAACTTTTTCTCAGCTCGATGAGAGCTTTCGAATGATACCAATATTGCCCCGAACCGACGGCTTTCAATTTTGACCATATTTGCATAATGGTTGCCCATAAAAGGGCAGTTGGGATAAGAGATTTTCGATAATTATTGCTAAACGTTATTTAATACAGCCTCTCAGAAGATATTCTAGCAAATCCACCAGCTCAGCTTGACTAACAGGGTCAAAAACTCTTATATTAGGCGTTTCTGGGCAGTTTGCTCACTTTTGCGGTCTCCAACAGTGTAACTTTTGGCCATATCTCGAGATCCACAAGGGTTAGGAAAATGTCGATTGCAGATTTGGAATCTACGTCCCCGGGTTACCCTAGGATCAACTTTTGAACCAAATCGGAGACAAAAAATTTTTGACCATTTTTTAGAATCGCCTTGGGTCCCCCCTTACGATTTTAAAAATTCCGGGAGCCGCCATTCCCGGAATCCGGGAGATATCGGGCTGCCCCCACTTCCGGTACCACTTCATGCCACCCTACTACTATGGTGAGAATTTCAGCCCGATCGGTCCAGCCAATCTCGAGAAAAAGGGGGGGGGGACAAAGTGTTGACCGGAATAATAAATAAAGAAACTTAGCCATATCAAAGGGTTGTCTTTTTTTTAAAAAAATGCGACAACCCAATAATAATAAACAAGCAAAGTGGCATGAATGGGTTGCCGCTGTCATTTTTCCTCTTATCAGGAGTCATATCTGAAGCTGCGTACATTTAAGAGCTTTGACTCGATTACAACTTTTTATCCTCTCAACGAGAGCTTTCGAATGATAGCTATATTGTGGATTTTCCACAACTTTCAGTTTTGACCAATTTTGGACGGTTTTGTACATTTTTGACCCCTTTGGAGCCCCGTAACTCATTTTCTGTACATTTTGGTGCTTTGAACCTATTACAACTTTTTATCTACGCAACGAGAGCTTTCAAATGATACCGATATGAGCCCGATCTGAGAACTTTCAATTTTGAGCCATTTTGGCCGTTTTTGGCCATTTTTCACCATTTTTCGCCTCATAACTCAAAATGAGTGCATTTTCAGGCCTTGAGCCTATTACAACTTTTTCATTACTCGTCGCGAGCTTTCGAATGATACCAAAACGAGCTCATTTGGACAACGTTTTTATTTTACTCATTTTTACTCACGGGGGTGCTCCGAGAGCACCTCTGCTCCCCCGGGGCTCCCCGCGCTTCCGGGAGCAGCTCAAGTCAAGACCTTCAAAATGAGGTATCAACCACCTCTCTACCCCTTTCCAATCTCGAGATAGAGGGGGGGACAAGAATCCGGAGAAGAAATAATAATAATAAATAATAATAATAATAAATAATAAATAACGGACATACCCAAGTTAAAGGGTTGCCTTTTTGTTGAAAAAGCGGCAACCCAATAATAAATAACGGACATACCCAAGTTAAAGGGTTGCCTTTTTGTTGAAAAAGCGGCAACCCAATAAAGAAACTTTCCCATAACAAAGGGTTGTCTTTTTTTTAAAAAAATGCGACAACCCAATAATAATAATAATAATAACACGACGAGAATAAGGGTTTGCCCTTTTCCTTCGGAAGTAGCGGCAAACCAATAATAACAAGCTAAACTGGCATGAATGGTTTGCCGCCGCTTCTTTCTTTAGGCAGCTAAGTTTGTAGCGTCCATTCTCGGGAAATGGTTGCCTCTGAAAAGGTAGTTGGGATAAGGAACTTTTCTAGAAATGGTTGCCCTTGAAAGGGCAGTTGGGATAAGAGATTTTCACTAAATATTGCTAAAAGTTACTTGATACGCCCTCTTAAAGGGAGTCCTAGCAAATCCACCAGCTCAGCTTGACTACCGGCTTCGAAAAAAGTACTGATATTAGGCTTTTCGAAACAATTTGCTCACTTTTGCGGACTCCAACAGCGTAGAATTTGGCCATATCTCGAGATCCACGGGAGCTAGAAACATTTAGACTGCTGATTTGGAATCTGCGTCCCCGAATTACCCTATGACCGACTTTTCAACCAAATCGGACATTAAACGTTTTTATCCATTTTTGACACCTTCACCTGAAAATGGTTGCCCATAAAAGGGCAGTTGGGATAAGAAATTTTCTACTAAATATCGCTGAAAGTTACTTTGCACTTCTTTTTAAAGGGTGTCCTAGCAAATCCACCGGCTAAACTTGACTAATGAGTTCAAAAAACACAACTATTCGGCGTTTCTTTACAGTTTGCTCAGTTCTGCGGTCTCCAACAGTGTAACTTTTGGCCATATCTCGAGATTCACAAAAGCTAGAAAAACTTCGATTGCAGATTTGGAATCTACGTCCCCGAATTACCCCAGGACAAACTTTTTGACCAAATCGGAGAAAAAAGTTTTCGACCATTTTTGACACCTTCCTCTGAAAATGGTTGCCCATAAAAAGGCAGTTGGGATAAGGAATTTTCGATTAAATATCGCCACAAGTTACTTGACACTTCTTTTTAAAGGGTGTCCTAGCAAATCCACCGGCTAAACTTGACTAACGAGTTCAAAAAACACAGATATTACGGGTTTCTGGGCAGTTTGCTCACTTTTGCGGTCTCCAACAGTGTAACTTTTGGCCATATCTCGAGATTCTCAAAACCTACAAAAATTTCGATTGCAGATATGGAATCTGCGACCCCGAATTACCTTATGACCGTCATTTCAACAAATTTGGAAACAAAAGTTTTTTGACCATTTTTGAGAATCGCCTTGACAGAGAACCAGAACCACCACTTTCGATTTTTAAAAACTTATATTTTAAATTCCCTGCCCTGGTCGACTGGGTGGAGATAGAGTGATGAAATTCACGGATGCACACCTTCTTTTCACGCTCTTCAAAATGAGGTATGAACCAACCCTGTACCCCTTCCCAATCTCGAGTTCTAGGGGGGGGACACCCACCTGCTTTTGAGAATCGCCTTGACAGAGAACCAGAACCACCACCTTCGATTTTTAAAAATTTAAATTTTAAATTCCCTGTCCTGGTCGACTGGGTGGGTCTAGAGCGATGAAATTAAAATGGGCCAGGTTTGGGACCAACCCCCACATACCCACCAAATTTCAGCTCCGGGCGTTGAGCCTAGCTTGAGTTAATAGGGGGGGACAAGAAGAAGAATAATAATAATAATAACAAGCTAAATTGGCATGAATGGTTTGCCGCCGCTTCTTTCATTAGGCAGGTTATTTTGTAGCGTCGATTTTCGGTCAAACGGGGGATAAAGAGTATTTTCCGTGTTGTTTTCTGGAAATGGTTGCCCTTAAAGGGACAGCTGGGATAAGGTTATTCCCTGGAAATGGTTGCCCTTGAAACTTCAGTTGGGATAAGAAACTTTTCTGGAAATGGTTGCCCTTAAAGGGACAGTTGAGATAAGGTATATATATTCCCTGGAAACGGTTGCCCTTGGAAGGGCAGTTGGGATAAGGAACTTTTCTGGAAATGGTTGCCCTTGAAAGGGCAGTTGGGATAAGTAATTTTTCACTAAATATCGCTAAAAGTTACTTGAAACACCCTCTCAAAGGGAGTCATAGCAAATCCACGAGCTCAACTTGACTACCGGCTTCGAAAAAATTGCTGATATTAGGCTTTTCTAAACAATTTGCCCACTTTTGCGGACTCCAACGGTGTAACTTTTGACCCTAAATCGATATTCACAAAAGCTAGAGAAATTGCGATTGCAGATTTGGAACCTACGCCCCCGAATTACCCCAGGACTTACTTTTCAATCAAATCCGAGATTAAAAGATTTTATCCATTTTTGACACCTTCACCTGAAAATGGTTACCTTGAAAGGGCAGTTGGGATAAGTAATTTTTCACTAAATATCGCTAAAAGTTACTTGAAACACCCTCTCAAAGGGAGTCATAGCAAATCCACGAGCTCAACTTGACTACCGGCTTCGAAAAAATTGCTGATATTAGGCTTTTCTAAACAATTTGCCCACTTTTGCGGACTCCAACGGTGTAACTTTTGACCCTAAATCGATATTCACAAAAGCTAGAGAAATTGCGATTGCAGATTTGGAACCTACGCCCCCGAATTACCCCAGGACTTACTTTTCAATCAAATCCGAGATTAAAAGATTTTATCCATTTTTGACACCTTCACCTGAAAATGGTTGCCCATAAAAGGGCAGTTGGGATAAGAAATAATCTTCTAAATATCGCTAAAAGTTACTTAACACTTCTTTTTAAAGGGTGTCCTAGCAAATCCACCGGCTAAACTTGACTAACGACTTCAAAAAATACAGATATTAGGCGTTTCTGGGCAGTGTGCTCACTTTTGCGGTCTCCAACAGTGTAACTTTTGGCCATATCTCGAGAGTCACAAAAGCTAGAAAAACTTCGATTGCAGATTTGGAATCTACGTCCCCGAATTACCCCAGGACATGCTTTTCAACCAAATCGGAGAGAAAAAGTTTTCGACCATTTTTGAGAATCGCCTTGCCAGAGAACCAGAACCCCCCTCTAAACCAGAACCATTTTAAAAAATTAAATTCTCTGCCCTGGTCGACTGGGTGGGTCTAGAGCGATGAAATTAAAATGGGCCAGGTTTGGGACCAACCCCCACATACCCACCAAATTTCAGCTCCGGGCGTTGAGCCTAGCTTGAGTTAATAGGGGGGGACAAGAAGAAGAAGAAGAATAACAAGCTAAACTGGCATGAATGGTTTGCCGCCGCTTCTTTCTTTAGGCAGCTAACTTTGTAGCGTCGATTTTCGGGAAATGGTTGCCTCTGAAAGGGTAGTTGGGATAAGGAACTTTTCTAGAAATGGTTGCCCTTGAAACGGCAGTTGGGATAACTAATTTTTCACTAAATATCGCTAAATGTTACTTGATACACCCTCTTAAAGGGAGTCATAGCAAATCCACCAGCTCAACTTCACTACCGGCTTCGAAAAAAGCACTGATATTAGGCTTTTCTAAACAATTTGCTCACTTTTGCGGACTCCAACAGCGTAGCATTTGGCTATATCTCGAGATCCACGGGAGCTAGAAACATTTCGATTGCAGATTTGGAATCTGCGTCCCCGAATTACCCTATGGCCGACTTTTCAACCAAATCGGACATTAAACGTTTTTATCCATTTTTGACACCTTCACCTGAAAATGGTTGCCCATAAAAGGGCAGTTGGGATAAGAAATTTTCTACTAAATATTGCTGAAAGTTACTTTACTCTTCTTTTTAAAGGGTGTCCTAGCAAATCCACCGGGCTAAACTTGACTAATGAGTTCAAAAAACACCGATATTAGGCGTTTCTGGGCAGTTTGCCAGTTTTGCGGTCTCCAACAGTGTAACTTTTGGCCATATCTCGAGATTCACAAAAGCTAGAAAAACTTCGATTGCAGATTTGGAATCTACGTCCCCGAATTACCCCAGGACAAACTTTTCAACCAAATCGGAGAGAAAACGATTTCGACCATTTTTGACACCTTCCTCTGAAATTGGTTGCCCATAAAAAGGCAGTTGGGATAAGGAATTTTCGATTAAATATTGCCACAAGTTACTTGACACTTCTTTTTAAAGGATATCTTAGCAAATCCACCGGCTAAACTTGACTAATGAGTTCAAAAAACACAGATATTAGGCGTTTCTGGGCAGTGTGCTCACTTTTGCGGTCTCCAACAGTGTAACTTTTGGCCATATCTCGAGATTCACAAAAGCTAGAAAAACTTCGATTGCAGATTTGGAATCTACGTCCCCGAATTACCCCAGGACATGCTTTTCAACCAAATCGGAGAGAAAAAGTTTTCGACCATTTTTGAGAATCGCCTTGCCAGAGAACCAGAACCCCCCTTTAAACCAGAACCATTTTAAAAAATTAAATTCCCTGCCCTGGTCGACTGGGTGGGTCTAGAGCGATGAAATTAAAATGGGCCAGGTTTGGGACCAACCCCCACATACCCACCAAATTTCAGCTCCGGGCGTTGAGCCTAGCTTGAGTTAATAGGGGGGGACAAGAAGAAGAAGAAGAAGAATAATAATAACACGACGAGAATAAGGGTTTGCCCTTTTCCTTCGGAAGTAGCGGCAAACCAATAATAACTAGCGGAGTTGCGAGAATGGGTTGCCGCGGCATTTTCCCTTTGGGGGGACGGATTTTCAGAAGAATGCAACAATATTTTGGTCGTAATTTTCGCTACACGCATTTCCCGAAAATGCCGCAAGCAGAAAAGTTGTTCAGCTCGACGAGCTCTTTCATTTGAGTACCATATTGATCACATTTGAAGAAATTTTTTAAAATCCGGGTTTTCGTGAATTCCCGGATTTTCAGTTTTTCGGCTGTAACTTTCGCTAGACGCATTTCCGGAAAATGCCGCAAGCAGGAAAGTTGTTCAGCTCGACGAGCTCTTTCATTTGAGTACCATATCGACCACTTTTGAAGACATTTTTAAAAATCCGGATTTTCGTGAATTCCCGGATTTTCAGTTTTTCGGCTGTAACTGTCGCTAGGCTTATTTCCAGAAAATGTCGCAAGAAGGAAAGTTGTTCAGCTCGACGAGCTCTTTCATTTGAGCCCCATATCGACCACTTTCGGAGAAATTTTTCAAAATCCGGAATTTTCCGGATCCGATATCTCGAAATCCGTAAATTTTCCGGAAATTTGGATTTCAGTTTCGAAATCAGCGCTGTCGAATTACCCTATGACCAACTTTTAAGCAAAATCGGAGACAAAACATTTTTACGTTTCCCTTGGTCCCCCCTTACCATTCTAAAAAATTCCGGGATTCGCCATTCCCGGAATCCGGGAAATATCGGACTGCCCGCGCTTCAGTCAACACTTCACCCCACCCCCAACACCCGCTAAAAATTTCAGCCCAATCGGGCCACCCAATCAAAAGTTAGAGGGGGGGGACAGGTGTGGTCACGAGAATAATAAAAACGGACATACCCAGATGAAAGGGTTGCCTTTTTTGTGTAAAAAGCGGCAACCCAACAAGCTAAACTGGCATGAATGGTTTGCCGCCGCTTCTTTCTTTAGGCAGCTAACTTTGTAGCGTCGTTTTTCGGGAAATGGTTGCCTCTGAAAGGGTAGTTGGGATAAGGAACTTTTCTAGAAATGGTTGCCCTTGAAAGGGCAGTTGGCATAACTAATTTTTCACTAAATATCGCTAAAAGTTACTTGATACACCCTCTTATAGGGAGTCCTAGCAAATCCACCAGCTCAACTTGACTACCGGCTTCGAAAAAAGTACTGATATTAGGCTTTTCTAAACAATTTGCTCACTTTTGCGGACTCCAGCACCGTAGCATTTAGCCATATCTCGAGATCCACTGGAGCTAGAAACATTTCGATTGCAGATGTGGAATCTGCGTGCCCGAATTACCCTATGACCGACTTTTACTTTACACTTCTTTTTAAAGGGTGTCCTAGTAAATCCACCGGCTAAACTTGACTAATGAGTTAAAAAACACAGATATTAAGCGTCTCGGGCAGTTTGCTCAGTTTTGCGGTCTCCAACAGTGTAACTTTTGGCCATATCTCAAGATTCACAAAAGCTAGAAAAACTTCGATTGCAGATGTGGAATCTGTGTGCCCGAATTACCCTATGACCGACTTTTCAACCAAATCGGACATTAAACGTTTTTATCCATTTTTGACACCTTCACCTGAAAATGGTTGCACATAAAAGGGCAGTTGGGATAAGAAATTTTCTACTAAATATCACTGAAAGTTACTTTACACTTCTTTTTAAAGGGTGTCCTAGTAAATCCACCGGCTAAACTTGACTAATGAGTTAAAAAAACACAGATATTAAGCGTCTCGGGCAGTTTGCTCAGTTTTGCGGTCTCCAACAGTGTAACTTTTGGCCATATCTCAAGATTCACAAAAGCTAGAAAAACTTCGATTGCAGATTTGGAATCTACGTCCCCGAATTACC
Organism: Trissonchulus latispiculum; assembly: GCA_030248195.1. NCBI lineage: Eukaryota > Metazoa > Nematoda > Enoplea > Enoplida > Ironidae > Trissonchulus > Trissonchulus latispiculum. Next base: position 6,411 of record JASAND010009144.1, on the reverse strand, counting down.
CCAGGACAAACTTTTCAACCAAATCGGAGAGAAAAAGTTTTCGACCATTTTTGACACCTTCCTCTGAAAATGGTTGCCCATAAAAAGGCAGTTGGGATAAGGAATTTTCGATTAAATATTGCCACAAGTTACTTGACACTTCTTTTTAAAGGATAGCTTAGCAAATCCATCGGCTAAACTTGACTGATGAGTTCAAAAAACACAGATATTAAGCGTCTCTGGGCAGTTTGCTCAGTTTTGCGGTCTCCAACAGTGTAACTTTTGGCCATATCTCGAGATTCACAAAAGCTAGAAAAATTTCGATTGCAGATTTGGAATCTGCGTCCCCGAATTACCCTAGGACTGACTTTTCAACCAAATCGGAGAAAAAGTTTTCGACCATTTTTGAGAATCGCCTTGCCAGAGAACCAGAACCCCCTCTAAACCAGAACCATTTTAAAAAATTAAATTCCCTGCCCTGGTCGACTGGGTGGGTCTAGAGCGATGAAATTAAAATGGGCCAGGTTTGGGACCAACCCCCACATACCCACAAAATTTCAGCTCCGGGCGTTGAGCCTAGCTTGAGTTAATAGGGGGGGACAAGAAGAAGAATAATAATAATAATAATAACTAGCGACTGCGAGAGTGTGTTGCCCACCTGCAAATTCCATTTGGGTCAGAGCTTTATTTCCTAAGACTTCGATAGCCTCTCGTTCAAGAAATGGGTTCTTCTGCAATATGATTGGTTTTATTCGAATACAATAATGACGACACCTTCATCCTAAAATGGTTGCCCTTAAAAAGGCAGTTGGGATAAGCGATTTTCCCATTACACTTTGTTAACACTACTTCATACAAATGGTTGCCCTTAAAAAGGCAGTTGGGATAAGTGATTTTCCCATTATACCTTGTTAGTACTGCTTCATACAAATGGTTGCCCTTAAAAAGGCAGTTGGGATAAGCGATTTTTCCATTCCACTTTGTTAATACTGCTTCATAGAGATGGTTGCCCTTAAAAAGGCAGTTGGGATAAGTGATTTTTCAAGTATACCTTGAATATATACTACTTCATACAAATGGATGCCCTTAAGAAGACAGTTGGGATAAGCGATTTTTCCAGTATACTTTGTTAATACTGCTTCATGCAAATGGTTGCCCTTAAAAAGGCAGTTGGGATAAGTCATTTTTCAAGCATACCTTGTTTATTTTGCTTCATACAAAAGGTTGCCCTTAAAAAGGCATAATCTGCGTTCCCGGGTTATCCTAGAACCAACTTTTCAACCAAATCAGAGATAAAGCGTTTTTACCATTTTTGACACCTTTAGCTTAACATGGTTGCCCATAAAAGGGCAGTTGGGATAAGGAATTTTCGACTGAATATGGCTAAAACTTACTTGATACACCCTTCTAAACCATGTTCTAGCAAATCCACCGGCTAAACTTAACTAACGAGTTCAAAAAACACAGATATTAGGTGTTTCTGGGCAGTTTGCTCACTTTTACGGTCTCCAACAGTGTAACTTTTGGCCATATCTCGAGATTCTCAAACCCTAGAAAAATTTCGATTGCAGATTTGGAATCTGCGTCCCCGAATTACCCTAGAACCGACTTTTCAGCCAAATCGGAGACAAAAAGTTTTTGACCATTTTTGAGAATCGCCTTGGTCCCCCCTTACGATTTTTAAAAATTAAATTCCCTGCCCTGGTCGACTGGGTGGGGGTAGAGCGATGAAATTCACACATGCACACCTTCTTTTCAAGCTCTTCAAAATGAGGTATCAACCACCCCTGTACCCCTTCCCAATCTCGAGATCTAGGGGGGGGACACCCACCTGCTAATAATAATAATAACTAGCAAAGTGGCGAGAATGGGTTGCCGCGGCATTTTCCCTTTGGGGTGACGGATTTTTCCAGACGTATACATCTGTTCTTTGCCCATGTATACAATTTCATGCAACAACAATTGAACAAAATAGTAATGTGACTGTATATGGAACTAGAAAGAAACACAGCTCAAATTTATCGAAAAGGAAATTTTCTCATTCTCAAGTATTAGAAAGATGACTAGAGGTTTTTACCTATTTGACAGACTACATTAGCACAAAATATTGAAATTAACGATATATCCCACCACATATTCTGAGATGTTTTAGTAACAGATGCTAATGTAGTCCGGCCAGAGCCCCGTCAGCGAAATCCGAACATACCACGAGAAGGTGGGGTTGACTTGATTCGCAAAGTTTTTCCTTTACGAACCCTTATGCGACCACGGTGTGTGGCCAGGAGTGTATGGAAATCTGCACCTACCAGATAACCACGAACTCCCTCCGTTCTCCTTTACAGTTTTTACATATACAGTCACATTACCATTACACAGTGTTATAGAAAGAATACAATATTTCAGGTAGATTAGATGTCTATTCATGCTGTATATTTCGGCACTTTCTCGCCTTCATATTAAATTTTCTCAAATCTTCAAGTACTTACGTATCAGAGTCACCTCCACTGGATCAGTAAGGGATGGACACTGGTACAATTTATGAAAATCTACGTACGTATATTATACTAAACAAATTCAAGAAATAAATTCTAGTACAATTTAATGCTACAAAACGTACACACGCATACTTTAGTTAAAAATTGTATTGCGAAAGGAATTGCTACGTTGAACACCTCATTCAAGCATCGATTCAAATGGCATCGACACAAACTATCAAACATTGTCAGATCATCATATCTGAATACTGAACTTTACACATGTTCATGAAAGACTGAACTGCATCAGTAACAGTCTAACAGATCATAAACATGTTTAATGACCTCGACAATAGAAAAGATTGATAAGCAATTAGAAATTAGAATTTTCCCACGGAAATTGCTATGATGCACAGTATTTTAAGATGCGAAATTAACTCAGAATGCCTAAGATGACATAAATTATGCAGACATAATTTTGACTATGCAATTCAACAGCTCCATCGTGATAACAGTGAACTATCCTTCGATTTTTAAAATTAGTGACATCCTCAAATAAACTGGACAATTATTGAAAGACATTAATGATAAGCACAAAATTTGAGCACTAAAATCTTGATAGCTGAACTGTATCAGTAACAGCTTTCAATCTTTCAAATTAGAAATTATGATTTAACAAAGCAGATACATATATATAACAACAGACAGTACACAATACATACACAGTAAGTACAACAATTCCGATTACTAAGTATTCATAGGCAGTAATACAATCAACATTACAACAATACACTTATATACATTTTACAGTTCTACGTACATTTCTTACTTTTCTTGTTTCATTTTTTCGTTTTTTTTCATTTTTTCATTTTTTCATTTTTTTTTCATTTTTTCCATTTTTTTCATTTTTTTTCATTTTTTTCATTTTTTTCTTTTTTTTCTTTTTTCAATTTTTCTTTTTATCTACATTTTACTATATACATATAAACTACGTACACAGGCATACTACAAAATAAACAACAACAATACTAACAAAATCAGTATCAGGATTCAAATACAGTACGTATTACATAATGCTGATGTGCTATATAACATAAGGAATAGGGGAAACAATAACTGTTCTCAGAGCGGCAAGAGTCGAATACCTGAAACCTGCACGACATTCGTAACAGGATTCAGATATATGGATCAAGGAAAGGGATGTATAGAGGTTGGTGGCAGTGTGCTATACTGCTAACCTGTTCCAAAGGCACAACCATTAGGGAATGTTTGACTAGTCACCGATCTTTTCGAAAAAGACCAGATATGCATTGGCTAGGGTAGGGTCAGGGCGATCAGCGACGGTCTTCACAAGTTCATCGCTAACAAGAAGCCAATTACTGCCACGGGGAACCCAGCATTCATAGTGGCCTGAAGAAATCGTCTCTCCGTGGTGATTAACAATGGCAACACACTTGTAGGCAGTATTGCTAATCACCATAATGTTATGATGGAAATTGGAAAAGGAAATGTCTTGCCGTTCCAGGACACGACGGCCGTGGCTATCGGTTCCCGTCATCTGAAACAGCATAATCCGGACAACCAGAACTTGGGGAAGGTGTTGAATTTCCGACCAGATATAGCTTCGATGTCGACCACCACATCGAGCACAGTCAAGGTCCTGGTCAGAAAGGGTGGGTGTGCCCTGGCATAAATTGTCCAGGGCTTCAGCAAAGTCAATCTCGCCAGCAGGGACTTTACAATTGATGGTATAATCAGTGATGGGAGCCCCAGCTCTCACTGTTTGACAATCGTCACAGCGAATGTATCTACCATTCTGGGACAAGAAAAGCTCCTGCACAGAATTGCTACAGCCGTCAAGCATAGACTGTAGGAATAGCGAAGCGTCCTGTTGTTGGTTGGCCATATACTCTTCGTCCACAACACGGCGCAATGGAATGCTAGATTCGTGGACAGGACCTGGCTTTTTGGCACTGGAAAAATATTGGCCAAGAACCTTTTCAGTGGGGTTCCTAGAGCGGAGGCTCACCAATCGCTCCAAGGACTTCAGACTAATGAGGGACTGGATAAGAGAATTGGCATAGCAACAATTCTCCCCTCTATTGTGTAGAAGCAGTCCAGAATGTCTGAAGATGGCTCTGGGTACCACTGCAGTCGTTTCACCACGAACGCCCGTTATTGATGGCCCTGCAGGTTCAGTGATAGTCCGCTTCTCAGGTTCCTTGCCCCTTCCTTTCCGTGTTGTGGAGGCAACACGTTTCCCTCTGGGTTTTGGACGGGTTAAATGCGTTTCCACAGGAACCGTCAGGGGCACACCAGTGGATGTCTCCGGTACAGGCGGGGCCACGGACCGGACATAGGCAGACTTTACATTTCCAGTCGATCTCTGCCATTCAATCACCTGCTGTCGTGAAACAGCAACAGCACTGGGCCCAGGAGCTTCCTTCTGCTGAGAGCCAACAGCAGCAAAGATAGCTTCATGGTCGGAATAGTGAGTGGATACAACACCACCAAAGCAGTGTTCAAAGTTGCACCATATGTGATCCAAAGCGTTCCCCAGATTGGTGGTGACCCTCTGAAGAACACAATGGAAATGGCGGGCAACCATCCATTGTTCCAACCTCTCTGATTCTCCACTTCGGTGGATGAGATCCACATTGAAGTCGCCCATGATAACAATGTCCCCAAGGTCTTGCCGAACTGCGTCCAGCTGATCGAAGAGTTCCGTTAGGGACGTGCTGGGGCTTCTGTAAATGGCCAATAAATGAAAGGATCGGCCAGAGACTACCTTCACTCGAACAGCCTCGATCTTCAGGTCCCGGTTGCCAAACATCTCCACCGATGTGGCAACATTGCTGTCGTAATAGGCTGCGATAGTTCTATGTCCCGGTGCCAAAGAACTGATGAGAGGACCCCGTAAGTTCTCTCTCAACGATAGGCGGTATCTGTCTGCATCCGAAGGGCGTAACCTTGACTCTGCAAAAGTCAGTACAGATCCCATCTTGAACCGCCTATCTGAATCAATTTGGCCCATGTATTTGGAAAGGCTGGCTACATTTTGGTACAGGACCACCTCACCACCTTCCACCAAATCAATTTCCTCGGTTAAGGAAAATTGACAATCAGGGGATCGCAAACGGGCCATTTCAGCAGCAACAGTTTTGCTGGTCTTGATCTTCTTCCTGCTGAAATTGATCAGATAAAGGCCCTCCAGGGACGTCACACGAGAGAGGGCCACGTAGGTACCATTCGGGAATACTGACCCACCAGAAAAGTCCACCACTACGGACTGATAGGTGTTTCCCTGGCTTCGGTGGATGGTTTTCCCTTCGGCTGGACGAAGAGGAAACTGGTACCGACGAATTTCAGTAGACCGAAGACTGAATGTTCTCTCGCATCGGTCAATAGGGGTCCAAGAAGGATCGGCAAAGGTGCCATAGTCGTCAATGACACCCTTTCCTGGCAGCACCGACCCAAGGTAGTCCTTGAAATATAGTTTGTTCTGCACCCTGCATTGGCTGCCGACTCTTGGGTGCAGAAACTTGACCCAGATCACGGTCTTGTTGTTGGAAAAGGCCTGGATGATGCCACCAGAACCGTTGACCAAGCCATCTTCCACGTCCAAGTTAGCAACTATTTCCACACGCATGCCCAAGCACACGTGCAGAACGGAATAGATGCCACCGGACTTTTCTGGGCTAAGCAGAGCAGCTATCTCCAATATTCGTGACCTGACTCCTTGTTGGTCTGATGACGCTGCGGCTCGTTTGGCTTTTCGAACCTAAAACAAAAAATATTATATACTTAATTAGATGAACATAGAATAAACATTCAAACAAGCTATTATTTCATACCTTTGACATGTTTAACATTCAATTTGCAACAACTATGCATTTCGTGTTTAGTAACATGTCACACCTCATACTGTTAGCTAGAGAGCGTGAGGTGTTACATTAAA
>JASAND010009143.1:0-18892 GCA_030248195.1 Trissonchulus latispiculum | reverse complement strand
GCCGTTAACAAAGGAAGAACAATACGAACAATTTCTGAAAGAAGCTCAGGTAGATAAATTCGAATGTTCGGAAAAATCTAAGGAAAGGTTCAAGAAGCTATTACGTAAGTACGTACATGTCTTTGCTACGCCTACTAACTTAGGAAAATGCACAACTGGACAACATCTGATTGACACTGGTATGGGTGGACCAGTTACAGCTAAGGCCTACAGAGTGAATCCTAATGAAAGACTACAAATTGAAGAACACATTCGGAAGATGTTGGATCAAGGTATTTGCTCTCCATCGAATAGTCAATGGTCATCTCCATGTATGCTGGTAGGTAAGAAGGATGGAACAACAAGGTTTGTCATCGATTACAGGAATCTGAACAAGATAACTAGGAAAGACCGATATCCACTACCTAAGATAGACGAAATTCTAGATATGTTCAGTAAAGGAAAATTTTTCTCCACCTTAGATCTTAATAGTGGCTACTGGCAGATCGAAATGTTTCCACCTCACAAAGAGAAAACTGCATTTATTTCACATATGGGACTTTTCCATTTCAATGTCATGCCTTTTGGATTAACGAATGCTCCAGCAACGTTTCAACGCATAATGGAGCGCATTTTTACTGAACTTCCAGTTTACATCGATGATCTGCTGATCCCTTCAAACGATGAGGATCACCATTTGAAAATGTTGGAAGTCGTTTTTCAAAAATTGACTGACCATGGTCTTCGATTGAAAATGAAAAAGTGTGTCTTCTTTCGCAAACGAGTTGAATATCTTGGACACTTTATTTCAGAGAAAGGCATTGAAACTGACTCTCGTAAAGTAAGTGCAGTTCAAAATTTTCCTGTACCTAGAACAGTCAAGCAGCTACGTGGATTTTTAGGTATGGCAGGATACTATAGGCGATTTATTCAAAATTTTAGTACCATCGCCGGACCTTTGAATAATCTTTTGAAGAAACAAGAATGCTTTCATTGGACTGATGAATGCCAAACAGCCTTTGATAGTTTGAAAACTGCGTTAACTCAGGCACCTGTGTTGGCATACCCAAATTGGGATAATCCATTTTTGTTAACAACTGATGCTAGTATTCAAGGTCTCGGTGCGGTACTAGAGCAAGAACAGGAAGGTGAATCAAGTCCAAAACCAATCGCTTATGCAAGTAGATCTTTAGTAGGTGCAGAAAGGAAGTACGAAATATACGAACTAGAAGGGTTAGCTGTAGTCTGGGCATGTAAACATTTCCAACATTATTTACGACATCGCCAATTCACCCTATATACTGACAACGAAGCTCTTAAGTACATCTTTACCTGTCCAAAACGTCAAGGCAATAGTAGACTAGCTAAGTGGCATATAGCATTGCAAGAGTACAAATTTACTGCATTACATCGAAAAGGGGTTGATAACCCAGTAGCAGATGCTCTTTCGCGTAATCCAAAGTCCAAGGACAACTTTTTGGCTGACATTGCGACGGCGGATTCACGATTGCAGCAAGTACGTACGCAAAATAACAACACAGAAACAACATCTGAAAACGAAGAAGAGTTTGATGTAACTGAGGACATGTATCCACCTGTATTCGCTATTGAAAAGTTTTCTGATGAAAGTTGGAGTCAAGCTTTAGATGAAGATCATGAATTTGGTCCTTTAAAAGACTATATGGAAACTGGTCGTTTAACAACGGACGAAAAAGTTTGGCGTTTAATTCGTTTTGAATCGGATTTTGTTTTGGAAAACGGTATTTTGTATAGACATCACATTGACTCGTGTGGACGAAGGAGACTAGCGTTACCTCGACAAGTGTGCGTCCCACAAAAGTTTCGAAACTATATTTTACATCAATACCATAGTGCAATGGATACTGGTGGACACCAAGGAGTACCTCAAACTCTTTATAAGATAGCTACTAAATACTATTGGCCAACGCTAACTAGAGATGTAACTGCATACGTACGTAACTGTATTGTTTGTGCGAAGTTTACTATTGGACCGAAACAACCGCAAGCTCCTATGAAACCTTATCCACCTGTGACTAGGCCATTTGAACGGATTTACCTAGACGTTTGTCATTTTCCTACTAGTAAGAAGCAAAAGGTCTGTGTTCTTGTTTTGATAGATCAGTTAACACGTTGGGCAGAAGCGTGGCCTCTTAGAAATGAAAAATCTGAAACGTTAATACGTACGCTTTTGTATGAATTTATTTTACGTTACGGCGTACCTAATGAAATAGTCACGGATCAAGGCCCAAGCTTTCAGTCAGAAGTAACATCGACATTTTTTAAGCTACTAGGTACAAAGAAGCTACGTACGACAGCTTATCACCCTCAGTCTAACGGACTTGTAGAAAGGGTAAATGGTACTATACGTGAAATAGTTAAGAAATACATAGATACGTCACAGAAGGACTGGGATATCAAACTGGCTTTTGCAATGCATGCGTATCGAACATCTTTTCATTCTACCATTCAAGATACACCATATTTTCTACTTTTTGGTCGTGATTGTCAAGTTCCGGAAGATTTGCTTTTTGAAAAACTGGATAAACCTGTAACTTCTTTGAATGCTTATAAAACATCAGCTATGCGGGAATTAACGGAAAACTGGCGTTTGACTTCGCAAATTATTAAGGACAAAACTGACTTGGTGAAGCAAAGGTACGATAAGAATGTACGTATGAAGCATTTTGACGTAGGACAGCTTGTAATGCGAAACATATCTCAAGTACCAGTACCACAAGGACATATGGCAAAGTTAGCTCCAAAATACGATGGTCCTTACCGCATAATTGAGAAGATTTCGGAACAAAATGTGCGTTTACGGTGCTTACAAACTGGGAAGGTAAGTAACCCAATTCACGTCAATCGACTCAAGAAACTACCAGACCTGCATCCTCAATTTACCGATGATACAGCTGAACAATTTGATGACTTATTCCAAGATACGCCTAAGGAAACGGCTACGGAAAACAGGGAGGACAATAACAATGATGCTGGTAGCAATACTGAAGGATTAGAAAATACTGTAAACGAGGTCGACCAAGGGCAAAATACCATTGAAGAAACAAATCAAGACGAAACTGCATCCAATGCTAGTCAAGAAATGGCAATAATCATCAAGCAGTTTAATAACACTACTGCACCGGCACCGTATGCACCAGTTAGTCGGTCATTTATTCCATCTTTACTGCGTCCTATACCAAATTTATTCCGTTTTGTCAACACTATGTCTTTTCAATTATAGTCATTAATTTGTCTAGGCCTTAAATTATTTTGCACAATTTAAACGTTGCACTTGTTTTCTATTCTAATTTACGGCAGTTTATCTTTTCATGGCTTTGTCGATCCCTATAGCCAGGTCCAACAAGCTACGTCGACGGCTAGATAAAACCGTGGAGATCTATTTGAAGGATCCAGCCTTCTCTGGTGTTCATGGCAGCGCTACGCCACTTTGCAGAGATCATGGAAGCTACGAGAGAACATGGAAGCTACGATATGAGTTTAAAAGAGCTGCGGAAGGGTATTCTGTACCACATAGGTATCAGTAAGATTCAAACGGGTTAACGGTTTGTTTTGATTTTCAACTGCCATTTACATTACGTTTGTGCTAATTCAGAATATTGTGTTAGACTATCTTTACCAGAGTCACGGGTCTCAAAGTCATTTAACTGGTTGTTGTTATCAATAGCTTGGTAGTATCGCCATGTGTACATCTAAATCTGCTTCGGAGTAGTCTGCAGAAAGCTGTTGTGATGTCAACTTTGGGTTTCATTGCATTTTCTTGCTTTGGACTTCTTAATATCGAACTATATTGTATTCTTTTATGCCTTCAGGTGTTGTGATTGGTTCATTGGTTCTCATTTGGCAGCAAATCAGTTGGATTGGCTCTTTTCTTCCAAGATGCTAAGAATATCCTTCGGAGCGAGCACAGATCCAGGGATGGATACTTCGGATCAATGGTTCTACAGGAACTTCAATAGTCTCTACTGGTTTTCTCACTTTTCATTCATAGTAACATCAAACGGTATACGTGTCTTACATTCCTACCTACGTTGGTGAGTTATCTTTCTGGATAACCTACACAACAGGGACATTGGTTGTGCTGAGTGCGAACTTTTTGGCTCGCTTTCTAGTACATACCATGTCCCATCCACTACAAATGCAAATTCTGACTTAACCAGTAGTGTGCAAATCGAATTGAAACGACTGTTTATTTATATCTCGCGAATCGAATTTTTGTTGTAGTTTAAACTCGAAGCATTTAATTCTTGTAGTTTGGTATGCGGAAAGGAAGCTTTGATTAGTAGTAATGAAACGAGGCTCGTTGTTTATTGCGTTTGAATTAAAAGCCTCAATGCAATTATGAAGCGAAGACGCTGTTTTGATAATAATTGGACGATTTCGGATTTTGAAGTAGTTTTTTTTGCAGTGGCATAGTAACTTTATGCGGTGTATACTTAATTCGTTGTGTTTGTTTTTCTGTTGCAGGACTTCTTGCCGTTTTTTTTTATATGTACAGTCAGTAATCGTAGTAATAACATTGTACAGTTAATAATTGCATTGGTAGTTGTTGTACAAATTTTTGTGTTATCTATGCTTATCGGAATATACCTAAAAAGCAACCTTTCGCGAAAAACTCAAAAATACTTCAGTTTATATATATATATACTAACTTTGTTGTTTGTGATTTTCATTCAATGATTGTGTATGTCAGTATGCCTATGATTTTTTTTTGTTGTTCGGAGCTTTATGAACGGTTGATATCTGTGTAGCTTGTAATCTTGAGTGATCTATCTCTAGTTTAGCCTCAAACGAATTATTTTTATTTTTCTCTAATTTCGAAAATTTCTTAGACGATAACTGTGAGTCGTATTTATTTTGCACTGATTGGGGCTCTGTGTAGCCTGTATTCTAACTGTGAAGATCGCAGTTTCCGCCTATGGAACTCGATTTTCTCTCTCTGGCCTATTACTACGGATATAACGACTCCCTATGATGGCAACTTCAGCCTTCTCAGCTCCGATCCTGTTTCGAGTTCATACGGCTTTGAACTCTCCCCGAAAGTTATTCTGAAGACCATCACAACTAAATATGATTTTAAAATGCAACGACAACTATTTGAAGACAGCGTATCATAATAGACATTAGAACTTCTCAAACTTTTATGTAAATACTTTATGCATGTTCACTTGTTTGTAAATACGTATATGTATATTTCTTTCTTGTATTTAGTACTATTTTGCCGGCTTGTAATGTGTTTTTCGTGCACGTTTTGTTATATGTAAATGTATTGCCTTTTTGTTAGGTAATTGTACGACTAGTCTTGTATTTGTATATTTGTTTAGTCTAGTAATGTATTCCGTTCCCCAGCTTCATTTCCCCAATATGTATACGTATGTGTTGTATTGGTTTTTTTGGTTTATTGCTGGAAGATCAGGTGATCTTAGTTTTTTTTCAGCGGCGGAGGAGAATCCGTACGCAATGCTTTCAAAACTTCTAATTCGCAAATTTTTTTTTCTTCATAATACTTTATATTTCAATATTTAGTGTTATATTAATGCTTCGATAGTTGTACAGGTTATTTGTTAGCTAGGATTTTTCGATTTGTAGTAACTTAGTTAGGATTGTATTTTTCTGTGAATTGTCTTTAGCTAGGTCTTTTGTGTTTGTTCGACTTGTATTATGTATTATGTTAGCTATGATTTGTGTTCCGGTCATGTATAGATTAGCTGTTTAGTATAGTAGTTAGTCTATTAATAATTGTGTGCTTGTTTGTCTGTTTGTTAGGATAATTGTGAGTATGATTGTTAGGGCCCTTGAGAATGTTTGTATGAATGTTGTATTTTAATTTCTTTAAGTGAACTTCTGTAATTGTGGTTTTTACTGTTTTGTGTAACTTTTCTATGTGGGATTCTTGCTCTATTTTCTGAATACTTGGTTTTCTTTTATTGCTTAGGTTGCAACTATTTTTTGTTTTCCGGGTATTCTTTTACTCCCTGCGTTTCGATACTTTCGCCTGGCTATGACTTCCACTTTGCTACCAACTTCTAACTTTAATTCTCTTAACTTCTATTTGTAGTTTCTTTCTTGTAACCATGGGTAAACGTGCCAGGATACGTTCCTCATAACTGGTCTCATGGGATTTGTGTGAGACCCACTTTTTAATGTTGAAATTTTCCTCATTTCTCAATTACAGAATTACGGTAGCATTCCCTTTCACCCTTGTATTTTAGCAGGCGCTAAAATTTTTCTATCCAGGGGAGGATGTCAAAATCCAGTTTAAACCGGTTGGAATCCAACTACCAACAAGGAAGTATTTTCTAATTTGTATATAATCAGACGTTTTGCCTAATTTGCATATTCGCCTTGTTGACGTCTGTGAATTTCTTAGTCAGTATGTCGAAGTAGTTGATGTTTGATTTTGTACGAGTCGGTTGGGTACCTGTATTTCGCTGCTACATTAAAAGCATTGTTACGCCACCAATCTGGTAGTTGGTTAAGGATGCCTACTTCAACGATGATCCTGATTTGGTAAAGTTTAGTCGAGTTTAGGTAAATTCCTGGATTTAGGCCCGGTCTAAGTACCTGCAGTCGCTCAGCCTCTCAATTCCCGCTCAGGTCCAGACAGCTGAGCTGGGGATTAACAGGGACATTGTGTCATTGAGGCATATTCGTTGTTATTGCTTTGAAGATTGTACTTAAATGTAAACCTGTATCTGTAATGGTATCTATTAGTCTAGCAATGTAAGTGCTGTTTGTCGTAAATGCAGCGTTTTAAAAATAAAAAAAAGAAAAAACAATGATAGCGGTGACAGAGAACCTTCCCGAGGTGCTGTCGTTAAAGCACGCAAAGTGCTGAACAAGTCTTACTCTGTCAGTTATGAAACCTGATTCTCAGCAATAAAATAAAAGAGCAGTCATGAAAAGTACGGCGGCGGGGCGGGGCGGAAAAATGTAACTGCAGTGTTTATTTGCTGCAATCATATGACATTGAGGGGATTTTCGACCATTTTCAAATATTTTCTTAGGAATCGTTAATAATCAGATTTGGGTGTTGGTTGTATCATTTTGATATTTGTGCAAATACACTGTTGCTGCTAATTTGAAGTAGATTCCTTACAATTCTGAAATGTTTTAGGTATAGATGTTTTAGGTTTAGTCACAGACAGGGGAAGACTCCAGAATGTGTGTATTTAGTGTATTTTCGCGTTGCAAACCTGGATTGCGTTATTGGAGGCGGTCGACATATTTCTTCCTTGTAGTCTGGACAACATTTGGTAGGCTTCCCTTAGCTAAACCGAGAACTCATAGGATAAGTGAGCAATAAATCACTTAAAATTAAGACGGTCTTTTGCTACGGAGAGTCGCAGTAAGAAACAGCTGTTTTTAGCATAGCAGTCTGCGTAATGCAGATTGTTTTTAAAGTAATACTCGTAAGGAAAAAAAAACTATTACACAGTTATTATCTGCAATGATTACGTCACGTGAAAGCAGCATGTTAAATTTATAATCTAAATCTAAATGTTTTAGTATGCAAGACAACTAATAATCAAGGATAATTGATAATGCATGACATCGACCAAAATACTTTTGTTAATTACAAAATATTGACGGAAATATATACAGGGTAATTGATTCTAAAGACATGATGTAGATGTATTGGCATTATCGATTGGGGGGGGAGGGGACATGTTTACTGGCATATACCGAATCAATCGGTAAAATCTGTAAAATTTTGCCACCTGTGACCTGAGGGGGGTATCTGGAAAAGACCCAAACTTTGTTGTGGTTGCACACAGTTAGTTGGCTGAGTGTTTTAGGATGATAGTCAACCACAAGACAGAGAACTTGGTAACCTAACATATAAAGCTTTATTGTTCTACAACCTTCTCAACATTTGACATTTCTATCCATTTTATATAGGCGTGACACAAGAGATTTGGCACATTTCCAACGAATCAAACATCGCAATGGTGGGATCACAGTCCAGGCCGCATGGAATACATGAACCATCAAAACACTCATACATAACTGGTGCTAAAATGTGAACTACGTTTCACAAATTTAATTAATTAATCTAATTGCATTCATTAAGACAGGGCATGCTAATAACTTTGCATTGTTTGCATATATATTTTTTATATATATTTTTCTTGATTGCCATTACACTCAATCGACACTTTGTAGCATTAAACTTTTAGTTTGCTTTTAGTCTTAATTTCCCAAAACTAATATTTCTTTAAAGTACCCAGCAAACTTCGGTTTCTCTTTCTTCCTTGCTAACTTACTGTCGCACATGCTTTCCGGCATGCAGTTTCCGACAAAGTCCGGAAAATATCCCGGCAAACAGACGCATCCGGGTTCGCAGGGGAGCCCGCAAAGGACCACCGGATTTTCGCAGGTCGGCTCACAGCCTGGTGCAGGCCCACAGTTAGTATAGACAGAGTTGAAGCCACAAGCTAAAATTTACAACAGATAAGCAACCTTAAGATGCTACACTTAATATCCACTCTTTGTTAGAAGATATTGTTAATCATTTTATGCTAAGGTTTCTTCGCAAATCCACTCAACATAATAGATATCTCGCTCCAAAAACGTTTTTAAACATACCAATAATTGTTTACAAACCTATCACTTTCATTCAACTGTTTTTTCCAGTCTTATAAAAATAGCTTATTATATTATTTAATTAATGAGTAATTAATTATTCATTTTTTAATTAATTAAGTGTATTTAATTACTGGGGCACTGTCCGGGCAATATGCAGGCTCCTTGGTGGAATACATAGCCCGGTAGACAGTAACAACCGGGAACGCAGCTCCCTGGGACTTCCAGCGATTGATCACAAAATATCGATTCCTGGATATCGCAGGTCTGTGTACAGGAACCGCATTCGGCAAACACCTGGTTTGTGCCGCAGCTGTCTAGAACAATGCAGTAGTAATAATTAGTATAGTAATGATAGTAATTTTAGTAGTAATGAATGATTAATTTCCCTACTGTATGCTTGTGGTACATTACGGTTTTTGGCGACTCTCCAAGATTGGAGGCTTTTTTCTTTTTTTCTTTTTATCTTTTTTCATTTTCTTCTCTCTCCAAAAGGTTTCTGAAATCTGGTGCTCTTGACTCTAAACTCGCCTCCCAAACGGTGAGGAGGGGGGAATATGTTCTGTCATCTTCCCCTCATTTTGGCGATATTCTAACATCATTACGCAAAGCCATGAGGGGAAACAACGCAGTGGCTTGCTATTTTCTACAGGTAGAATGCAAGTGTGCACTCCTGATTTCAGCTTACAACTAACTTTTATTGAACCAATTATTAATTAATTGACTGACTGACTGATTGATTTGTTGATTGATCCACCGATTGATTATATTATTATATATTACCTGGTTTTGCAATGCAGTCAAGAGTACAGTCTTCCATCGTTGAGTAGATATCAACGTCAAACAGACATTCCGACGAAACACAAGAAGAACAGACCAGATCCTGACACTGATAATAAACTAGAAAAGAAAAGTGGAACTCTAGTTTTTTCTTAAATTAAGGATTGGAAGCTATTTCTCTTTCTTTTCTGTTTCAAGAAAATTTAACCGTAAGTTATGAAAACACCTTTCAACTGGGTTCAGCCATACATATCGTGTAAATTAATGAAATTGACAATTTTAAGTCAATTAATTAAGTACACATAGAGCATGATGTCCCTTTAGAAACTACTTCAAGTTTTTGATCACAGAAATTTGCCTACCGTTTTCTCCGGTACAAGCTGGAAGACAAACTTCGAAGGAATCGTAAGTGGGAGCGTCCGCCAAGCAGTCCTCCTGAAGACACTCGAAACAACCGACGTCTGGGGTGCACTGCCATAAAACTAAAATTGAAAAATGCTAAATTAAAATTTCCGATTCTGCTTTTAATTCCATCTGGCATTGGTATTCGAATTCAATGGTCAATACACTGCAAGACAGATCTGACTTCTAAATGTGGTTTGCGTGATCATTAAAACAGCAGCTAAGGTTTAATGGTAACTTGTTTAGATTAAATTTAGATTAAATTTTATTTATAAGTTAACTATTACAGGCAATTGAATCAAACTGAGCAACAACTACGAAATAAAATTAATTTTGAGTTAATAACTTTTGCTAAGCTACAAATGTTTTGAATATGAACAGCGACTCCTGTCCAAATGCCTTCCCTGCTAGTTTGCATAGCACCATGTTTGGTACATATATCTTTGGTATTTCGTTTTATTTTTGCACTAAAACTCATTTTGTACTTTTGTAAGACACGTACATGTTTCTGGTTCCGGTCCAATACAGGTCAGCTCGCAGGCTTCGACAGTTGGAAAAGCGGCGAGATCAGCAATGCAGTCGGGCTGAATGCAGTCGATGCAACCCTGGCCTTCCAAACATTGCCAGATTGCTAGAATGGCGAAATACAATTTTTTACCAAAAGTCGTATTGATTGCGTAATTTAGGGCAACTAAAATCCGAACTCTGTCGAACGGTTACTGGAATATCCACGGAATTCAGTGCAAGCGTGTAACCAAATGATTATAAGGACTGATTTGTTCTGATCAGTTGACTGAAACAGAATAATTAAGCAAATTTTCTCTCTAAACTCGACGTAAACAACAATTAATTTTTTTATTTAATTAAGAGGTCAACGGCTTCAACAGCAACGTCCTAAACTAGAACTTCCTGTACCGGCTTTTCCAAAGGGAACTGTTAGCCGTCTGTACTCTTGTCGAAAAAATGCTTACAAATCCATTTTGTAAATTCTGACAAGCCTATACTTTAAACTTTCCATTTCTGCAAATTTGCGATATTCAGCTCTTGTGTGATTTGTGTTTACCAGATCCTTCACAGCTGGCAGCGCATTCTTCAAAGCTTGGAAACGTGCCAAGATCAGCAATGCAGGTGGTTTGATCGCAGCCCAAACATCCTTGGCCATCCACACATTGCCAAAATTCTGAAAATAGAAGTTACTGTTTAAAATTCAAGGTTTTGAAGTATGGTTTGGTCGGAAATGACCGTTGAATCGAGACAGGTTAGCTAGAGATAGAGTGCAAACGGCAAGATAAAAAGGCTCAAATTCAAAAGCCAATTAAAATGTAGAATCAGCAATATCAAGTCGAGATATTGATTCTAATTTTCCTCGATTGAAAAATACCTCTTACGTATGTAAAAATCTTACAAGTAAGAATTTTTATTAGATCAAATTTTGTTGGGCCATGTAAAAATCTTACATCTTGCCAGACCATTGAACAAGAGTTCGAGTCTTGCCAAGAATTACAAATTTTTCCTGGCTTTTGTCTCCAATTTTCAAAAGAAACATAATTCACACTTTTCTCTCTGGATTTCTAATGTCGCTTTCAATTGTAAATTATTCTCATTTACCAGAAACAACACAGGCAGCAGCGCATTCTTCGAACGATTGAAAGGCTCCAAGATCAGCAATGCAAGTAGTCTGATCACAGGCCACGCAGCCGTCACCGTCCAAACATTGCCAGAACTCTGAACATAAAGATTCACAGCATAGGAACATTCACAGCATAGGAAACTAGCGAAATAGCAAGAAATGAGAATGGGTTACCGCTGTTTTTTCCGTTTATACATAGTGATATCTCCAAAAACAGCTAATTGGATGATCCGATGTATATGAATTAGTGTACACCACATAGAGAGCTTCCATTTTAGTACCATATTGGCCAGCTTTTGTTGAAAAGTTGCAAAATTTGATTTTTGATCAGTTTCTGCATTTTTGTACCCTTTCAACTCCGTACAAATTTTTGGTGCTTTGTCCCTATTACAATATTTGTTCTACTCAACAAGAACTATCAAATGATACCAATATTCGGTGGTTTCCGTTACTTTCAATTTTTACCATATGCAACATCACCGTGTCGAGTTTTACCTCAACGCGTGGAGCCCCTCTGACTTCAATCAATATTTCACCCCACCCCAAACCCTCACGCAAAATTTCTGCCAAATTGGTCAACCCTAAAGTTGTGTCCGGGCCTTGAATCGGGCCTCGGGTCCCCAGCCGTGCCCGGGCCCGGTCAGCCGCGGAGGCCCGGCCAGGCCCGGTCGGGCCCGGTGAGGCCAGGTAAAATTTTTGTTGTGCAAATTTCAACTTTTTTCAAAATTCTTTTCATTAGAAAGTCGAATTGAAGCTTCCTGCAGTTGTCTAAATTGTAATGCAATAACTATGATTTGACACTGTTTCGTGTATGTCGGGCCTTCACAGGGCCGACCGGGCCTACAACGGGCCGCCGGGTCCGCCACTCCGCCGGGCCTACCGGGCCTTGAATCGAGCCTCCGGGCCGGGAAATTTCTTAACGGCACAACTCACTCTAGCAAAAGTTAGAGGGGTGGACAGTGGTGGTAGGGAGATGAATAATAATAATAATAATAATAATAATAATAATAATAATAATAATAATAATAATAATAATAATAATAATAATAATAATAATAATAACAATAATAATAATAATAATAATAATAATAATAATAATAATAATAATAATAATAATAATAATAATAATAATAATAATAATAATAATAATAATAATAATAATAATAATAATAATAATAATAATAATAATAATAATACTAATAATAATAATAATAATAATAATAATAATAATAATAATAATAATAATAATAATAATAATAATAATAATAATAATAATAATAATAATAATAATAATAATAATAATAATAATAATAATAATAATAATAATAAAGAAAGGGCATACCTGGGCGAACGGGTTACCTTTTTTAGTAAAAAAGCAGCAACAAACTAAGAAAGAAACAAAAAACAAAAATGAAAAAATAAAAATAAACTTAATTGGGTTGTTATGAAAAGGTCTTTTGAAAATATCTGTAGCTTCTTAAACCGATGGATATATAATTTCATTTGGTTCATATTCACTAAGATCCAACAATTTCAATTTACTCTTATTCTTCAAAAGTTTTGGTGTTCTAAAACCGTAATATGAGGTTTCTTCAGCTTTTCGAAATCAACTTGTTGAGCCAGTTGCGAGAAATCCAGCATTGATTTTTGACAAACCCCAAAGTCTGATTTTACAAAGTATTTCAAGAAGGATCTAGCCATGAGCCTTGATTAAAATTATAGGCGAAAATAAGCTCAGTAAGATTAAGTAAGATAATATGATGACGACAAGTATATCTGGAAATTTTGTCACGTTTTGTGGGTTGTAGCAGTTTAAAATTTGTAAATGCTGAAGTTGTGCACCTGGCAAAGGTCCGAGGCAAGCTGCTTCGCATTCTTCAAGAGTTGGAAAGGAGCCAAGATCAGCGACGCAGTCCGGTGGAATGCAGTCGATGCAACCCTGCAGGCTGTCCAAGCATTGCCAAATGGCTGAAGAAAAAATTTAAATTAAAAATAAAATGTTTAAAATTTAAGTTGTTCACGACAGAGATAGACGCGGGACGCGGGAGCTTAAAGAGAGAACATAAACAGTTGTATGATAGCATAGTGACCTTTGATTTCGCTAAATTGATTTTTTTATTGAAATTTGAACTAATTTGCAATTTATCTACAATCTTGTAAAGAAAATGTTACATATATATATATATATATATATATATATATATATATATATATATATATATATATATTTATATATATATATATATATATATATATATATCCTGAAATTGGTTTTCTAATTTTATTTTCTCGATAGTTCAAAATCAGTTTGCAGTGAACACTTTGATTGCTTTACGAAACAAAGTTATCTTACTATACGACATTAACTCGTACCGAACTAGTGAAACTAACGAAAAATCAACAGACGGAACTACGATTAGTTTTCTAAATAGATCAGAGATAGATCTAAATACATCTAAACTTTTCAACCTATCAACGTTTCTATTTATAAACACAACTTATTAGCTGAAGTGGAAACAAAAAGCTTTTGGTTCGATCGAAAAACTGGAATATCTCGAAATACAAATTTAATATATTTATTAGTATATAGGATATATTAAATTAATTTATTTAGCAATTTGAATAGCAGTTTATTTAAATAAATTTAAATTTAAATTTAAATTTAAATATACAGAAAGTTTGTTTTTATATTTCGAAATTTTATATCAATTATTAATTTATATTAATTTTAATTAACTAGATAACTACCAAATGATGCGGGATTTTGCGGGATAGGATTTTTTAAATTTGCGGGACTGCGGGATCCCGCGGGACGGGACAACCAAATTTAGTGCGGGACGGGACGGGACGGGCCGAAAAATTTCGTCCCGCGTCCATCTCTGGTTCACGATTAATGAAAGTTAGCCATATAAGCTGGACATGGGGAAAAAGGCTTATTTAAAATAAAAATGTTACATTAGATAAATTTTAAAATTAAATTAATTTAAAATTTTCAAATCTTAATTGAGCGAAGATTGTACCTGTGCCATCAGTGGCACAGTTTGCTTGACATGAACCAATGTCTTGGAAAAGGGCCACATCTTGGGGGCACCCGGCGCCCTCGCACTGCAGGCAACCCGCGGTCAGATCGCATTGGAAGAATATGTCTAAACAAATAAAAGTAAAACACGATATATATATATATATATATATATATATATATATATGTATATACTTTGATTAAAGCTTTTATCTACAAATCTTTCCAAGTTTAGAGTTGCGGAAGTGTTATCAAAAAACTAAATAAGCATGGCCCAAACAATTAATTTACCCTAAACGCTGATTTCTATTCGAGATTTGAGGAACATTCGTACTTACATTAAGGTTATCATTTGTGCACCCTACAACATGACAGTAACTGTTGAATAAGAAACCACTCCTTTTAAACGCTACCACATTTTTAGGATATTTTATTTCCACAATCTCCACCTCAAGTCAAGCTTGCTGGTATGGTGGTTCTTGGCTGATCCAATTGCGTTCATATTTGATAGGATACTGTCAGAGGTATATGTTCTTGTCATATTTGTATCATAATAATACCTTGATTCCAACGAATTCGCCCGCTATGCTTGTGCGCTGAAGCTCCGAATGTAGTTAATAGTCTGTGTTCCGAAGACCAAATATGCCAGAATTAAGATGACTCA
The DNA here is from genome assembly GCA_030248195.1 of Trissonchulus latispiculum. Lineage (NCBI taxonomy): Eukaryota > Metazoa > Nematoda > Enoplea > Enoplida > Ironidae > Trissonchulus > Trissonchulus latispiculum. The sequence goes on along the minus strand of JASAND010009143.1, from coordinate 3,793 downwards.
AGTACAACCCTGAAGGGATTTTCATGTAAAAAGTGAATACCTGGTGCACAGGCAGCTGAACAATCCGTTTCAGAGTTGAATGTTGCAGTCGGATCGCAGAATGGAAAGTCCAAAGTGCAGCCCTGAGGATTGCCAATATTGCAGTTCGACGTTTCCAGCTGACACTCCAAACAGACTCCTCCCAGACAACTGAACAGGGCTGAAAAACAAGCAAAATTTACGAGCAAGTTGGACATCTGGCAACATGTATCCCTTCTGCAATGACTTCAGTGAATCTTTGCACAAACATTTTTACTTCAAAATTTAAAAATTCTAAACTAATTTAGATTTTGATTCTTTGTGACTGTTTCTGAGTTTCTGATTGTATGTCAACATGTGCAAATCATTTTTTTCTTCGATGGCATGGTCTGAAATTGTACAGCTAAAGCGCTACGTTAGAATATCACTCTATTCAAAATGGTTGCCCTGAAAGGGACAGTTGGAATAAGCAAATCAGTTATCAAATGGATGCGAATCTAAAGCAAGCATATAGCCGCCAACATGTTGGGATATTGCGGAGAAGCAGGCTTTGGGTTGCTCGAAATGTTTCGGAACCTTCGTTTGACTTCCTACCTACCAAGAACCCATACTTTTAATTTTTGTGGTTTATATTTGCTCATCTGGGGTTTGGGTTTTAATCAACGTAAAAAGTTGTTTTTAATGTTTTGGAGTAGACCTTCTTCGAAATTAAGACTGACAGCCAGAATCAGTTCCACTGTTGCTGTGAGTCCTATTTGCAGTGCAGAATTGTATAGGATGCTAAACGGAACGGCTTATCCCAACTGCGCTCTTTAAGGGCAACCATTGCAAGTAGTATTTAAAATGAAACATTTTGGGTTAATTGGTCCAGCTAGCATTGATGTCCCTTTAATATAATTTTGTACTCTATTTGCTTTCTGATACAGCTGTTTAAAGTACATTTCATTTTTGACAGAGCAATCTGAATCGTGGCTGAGAAATGGTTGCCCTTAAAGAGCCAGTTGGGAAAGAAATTCATTGACAGCTATTTTACAACCTAAAAAATTAGTTTGTTTAGGTAAGCCGAAGTTCTATCGGTTCCATAGAGTGTTTAAGATAGTCTCTAACGACACGTATGTAGATCAATCCACACTGCTTTGTTGGTCAGTATGTAGTTAAAGCTGAGCATTTACATACTTTTAGATTGAGAGATCTTTGTAGAAAGAAATCGAAGAACACTTACAATCTTGGCCACAACTAAGTCGAATTGTATACACCAATATCACAGGAACAAATAGTTTGTACATTGTGTTAGGAACAACTTTTAGAGAAAAGTTACAAATTAGAACAAGAAAATGATTTCCAATTTCGAGAACGGCAATTCTATTTTCAAACTTTTTGTTTTCACTCTACTAATTTTATTTTTTATCACTTTCATCTTTAATTTTTTCAAACTTTTCAACAAGTTTAGGAAGAGTTTAACATTGGTAGAAAAAGGTAGCAAGAAATTATAGCGTTTATCCATTTAGAATCTTTGATAGAATTTCTAAGACGTAGTTTTAGAACCACCAATGTTTTATTGTTGATATTTAGTTGCCTGGATTTATGTGGAATTGAAAAAATTATATCAATAATTTAGATGTTATTGTAAGTGCTAATTGGCTGGAATAAACCTAAACTAACCTAGCCAATTCTGGCAATGCAGACGCAGAAAGATGGAAAACTATCAATACAGTAACGTTGTCGAAAATCGAATCACAGACCTTCCGATCTGTCTGTATACAGGAATGCTACCAATTGCGCCACCAAATCATAGGATGAGAGCTAACCTCTTGTTATTGGCACTCTCTCAGTTAGTTATCCGATAGTGCTGATTGTCGTGCGAAAGCCACAATCAATGATTAATCAATAATTAGTGTATCACAATTCACACCCACATCCAGAAAATGGTAAACCTTTGAAGAATTCGGAGTTTTGGTTGGAAATCAAAGCCGCAAAATTCTGAATATTTGCTCTCTGGTTTGAATATGATGCCTCTTAAACTTTTTCACCATTGAGCGATTTTTTCAGTGATATGCAGATTCACAGTTTCCCTTTGTATTTCATCCGAAAGTCCCTCGTAAAACATATATACAAGTTTTCGGGTCACAGGTGCTGTAGTGATATTTTTCATCTTTTACTTATCGATCAATCAGTTAACTTTAACATTGTTACTGATTTAGCAATATTGCTTTTATCATTTCAGTGACTTTTAGTTGAGCTCGTAAATGTTACACAAACACACTGAACAATATACTTGAAAAATACAAATGATTCAATACATGGCTCTATTTTAAGTACTTATTTACACATTTCAAGGGAATAGTTCGTATGGAATTTCTCACAAAAACTCAGAAATAAATATTGGTTTTTCCCTATTTTTATTTTTGTAATGTGCAACTTTTTCACATAATTACATATCTCTCGTTCCCAAGTCTAGTTCCATTTATTATTCAAATACGCAACTTAACGGAAATACACCCATGTGAATTTTCATTCACAGATTAGTTAACACCGGATAAGTAGATTATAAATGTTGAATGAGCCTACAAGATTAAAAGGGTGGGGCCACTTAGTATTAAGGTCATCTCCAATTTTGGTTCTATTCTAATTTCATTTCAATTGCTGAAAACCATTGTCAGATTTTACAAAATTGTCTGGATTTTTACATCAATTATTTTTGTAGTTTTCCTGGAGAACCTCTCTGTATCATTAGGTAGGGTTAGATTACTATATTTATTTGGTAAGTCTGTTTAAGTCTAACTAAAACTTATCAGCAACGGGAGTACAGTCGTCAAAGACCCGACCTGAACTTCATTGTGTTAAAGTTATCAGTGAAACTGTCAGGTAGGCATAAGACAGATCTTAGAGGATCAATTTTTGAACGCAAAAGCGTCAATCAATAGCACTTGATTTATAAAAGTTATGGAAATTAATAAATTTCTGGGCATAGGTTTAGAACCCTTGTGCCTCTTGTGTTTATTCACACCACAAGTTAAAGCAGCCATTTACGAATTTTTCGGACCTTTGGTGGTACATGACTTTCTTCTTTCTTTCATATTTATTTCGTCTGTACCCCACCGACAATATTTCGATCAATTACTATGATACAATCACGAACCTCCCGATTTCGTGCAAATTGAATTGAAGAAAAATGAAGTCACATTACGTACTACCAAAAACCTAAAAAAGCAAAGCTACCGGAGGGACCTACGTTTTTATCCTTTTAAATTAACTTTTTTGTTTATTCTATCAGATTTAGTTTTAGCTGCAACCAGAAGAGTAGCTTTCATCATAAAACTTTCAGAAATGTAAAATTTTCTTTTAGAGCCAAATATTATAATGCTGTTGTATTCATTTTTCAGAAAAGAAGAAAATTTTCTGATAGTATAATTAAGAAATTCAGTGTGACAGATGTCATTCTAAATTAAGACTCACATGAATTCTAATTTTAATTCATTTGAGCTGTCAGTAAATAATGATACATCATCTCCAGATCTAAGATTTTATGACAAGCGTCACACTCTGTAAAGTTGGAAGTGTACCGACCAAACTTTACGAGTGGGAAACTGTGCACAAGGAGAACGTCGAACCTGGAGGAGATGTAGTTCCAGTCGACCTAACTAACCTCGCCAACAAGACCTAAGTGAATCCTACCGAATGGAGTTTAACCACCGATGAAGAGCAAAGACTCAAATTAGTAACCTACCCCAAATTTGCTGAAATGTACATGCTTAAAAAATAACTAATTACCTAC
>JASAND010009142.1:0-14199 GCA_030248195.1 Trissonchulus latispiculum | reverse complement strand
GTATGCTTCGTTCAGTTACGTATTGCTTGTGCAAACCTTGAGTGCCGCTGTGCAAACCTTGAGTGCCGCTGTGCAAACCTTGAGTGCCGCTGTGCAAACCTTGAGTGCCGCTGTGCAAACCTTGAGTGCCGCTGTGCAAACCTTGAGTGCCGCTGTGCAAACCTTGAGTGCCGCTGTGCAAACCTTAAGTGCCGCTGTGCAAACCCTGAGTGCCGCTGTGCAAACCCTGAGTGCTGCTGTGTCACGCCATTAGTGTCACGTGTAATTAATACGTTAAATGTTGTGCCATAAATATGTGTACTTATCCGCAACAAAGTTTAAAAATGAATATTTTCAGTTTGAGTACTATCCTATGCGCATTACGAAGACATCATAACTGGTGACTTCACAAAATAAAGTAACTGCTGAGAACATGACTGTTAGTCAATTAAAAATTACAATTACTTTTATCACAAAACCCATTTTAATGAATTGGTAGTAACAGACAAAGTGTTTATTTCCTTCCAGACCTGAGAATTCATTTGACGAAACAATTATAGTTTTCGGCTTATCTTTTAAGGTTTGCACAGCGACACTCAGGGTTTGCACAGCGGTACTCAAGGTTTGCACAGCGGCACTCAGGGTTTGCACAGCGGCACTTTGGTTTGCACTCCGGCACTGAAAGGTTTGCACAGCGGCACCTAATCTTTCAAACTATTACTTTTAATGACAGCGTTCGCAAATGATAATTTGCTTTTCTCCAATTTTTGGAAGTGTTCTGGAGTTCTTTCGTGTGTAGATAATGAGAAGCTAACACCACAAACCCCAACCCTGTTTAATGCAAGTTGAATGCGAGATAGCAAGATGTCTAGCAAATTTAAACTGGACCAAAAGAGTGAATTTTGTGGAGAGTTTATTATTAAGTTAAGTATGACAATGTATATATTTTCTGAAAGCTCAGAAATCAGAAATTTCAAAAATTTTAAAAAATTCTAAAATTTTAGAATTTCAAATTTCAGAAATTTTAGAAACTGTAGGAAAAGAAAAAATAAACGAAAAGTAGTCGAGCTTGGTATCAAATGAAAGGTCACGTTCAGGAGAACGCGAATATATATCAATTATGCGGATTTGGGGCGGCACGTGGTTCCAGCGGGCCCATATCCCGAAAAATAAAAGTTGCTCCAATCGTTACAAACTTGGGCTCATTTGAAAGGTCTCATCACGCTGAGCGAAAGTTATAATTGGGTCATCGCTCAAAAATGCGGTCTGCGAAAGTTATTCCTCTTTAAACACCAAAAATGGGCTGTTTGGAAACGACACGGCGCCACGGTGGCTTCTTTGAAGTTTGTTTAAATTAGCTTATCTTACGCATACATGAAGATCCAAAGCTGCAATTTTTACGTGGTTGTGTATAATGATGAGACGCAAAATGTTGCGCACAGGCTTGACTTGATTCAGCTCACAGCTTTCGCTAGCCTGGATTAAACCCTCCAAAAGTGTCCAAACAGCCCATTTTTGGTGTTTAAAGAGGAATAACTTTCGCAGACAGCATTTTTGAGCGATGACGCAATTATAACTTTCACTCAGCGTGATGAGAGCTTTCAAATGAGCCCAAGTTTGTAGCGATTGGAGCAACTTTTATTTTTCGGGATATGGGCCCGCTGGAACCACGTGCCGCCCCAAATCCGCATAATTGGTACTTATTCGCGTTCTTCTGAGTGACCTTTCATTTGATACCAAGCTCGACTACTTTTCGTATGTTTTCTTTTCCCACAGTTTCTAAAATTTCTGAAATTTGAAATTCTAAAATTTTAGAATTTTTAAAATTTTTTGAAATCTCTGATTTCTGAGCTTTCAGAAAATACATACATTGCCATACTTAACTTGAATAATAAACTCTCCACAAAATTCACTCTTTTGGTCCAGTTTAAGTTTGCTAGACTATAGCTAGCTAGAGAGAGAGCTTGCGATATTTGTCAAGTAGAAACTACAGCTAATCGTTAATCAATCACACACTAACCCTTACTGATTAGACAGAGTGAATCTAACTTGAAAACTTTTTAAATCTAAATTTGTCAGTATGAAACTGAGAATTCAACAGTTTGCCAACACTCATCCCTAACGGTTTGACCCTAGTTGGTGAACTATAATCCCTATAATGTTGTGTGCTGTTCTCCCTCAGTTGAGAGATCAGTATTCAGGATCAGATCACCTTCCGCTATTCTTAATTTTTTTGGTGCAGTCAAGGGTTTTTTCAACAGAAATAATTCAGTCTTTGTGTTAATGTTTAAACTTAAAGCTTTATATTAGTCAGCGTGCACAGCAAGCAAGTAAGGTTTCCCCTGAGAAAAGGACTGAAAAAAGGCTGACATACTAAGGCATATTAAAAAAGCACAGTAGCCAATTACGGGAGGCCCGACTGTCATGAACCTGCCCGGGCTAGGGAATCTCATAAAAAAACTCGGGGCACGTCCCATAACCAATTGTCCCTTTTTTGGAAGCTGAGCTAAGCTAGTGCTTGAACATAAAGTTGGTCTAGTTAATCCAAATACATGCTTAGGGAAACAGCTTAAAAGCGTTAAATGCCACAAACTTTCCTACTCTATAAACAAATATAACCGTTCGTTTAATTAAATCAACGACCTGACTTAAAATACAAAATGGGACAGGAATAACAAATACAATTTGATATGCAAATACAATCGGTCAAGTAGACAATGTCACAGCACCGCAGTAAAAAAGGCACTCAGATCAAAAACAAACAAACTCAGGAAATAATAGCAAAAATAGCAGCGCATAGCGCACCATATATAACATAATATTATAACATAATAAGTATTATGCAAAACATGCAGTTATGAACACATTGAAAATGCTAAAATAGTTTGATTCAATTAAGGCATTTTAAGCTTAAGCTCAGTACTAATAATATCAAAAGAACATAATGCATAAGCGTACGACAAGCGTCAATGCAGTGAGAGCAAAAACTATGCTATGTTTGCTTATCGGCTTACCCTCTCCCCAAATTGATCCCCTCTCACTCCGCCCTATATGGGAACGGAGTTCCAACGGGGGCAGACTCACTCATGAGCTTAAACTGGAAAACATAAGCAGTGCGTGAGTGTAATTTATGTCTGTTACAAACTTTAGGACACAAATATAGCGGGAGAATTCACTATGTAAACTGGATCCAAATTGGGGAGGGGGTGGGCCGTTAGCGAACAGAGCATAGTTTTAGCTTTGACAACAGAGAGCTTGCCAGCTGTAGCACTCCTATCATTATGTACTCTTGATAATATTCTATACTTTTATATATTTTATATTGAATTTAAAGGTAATTTAATTTAAATCGTTCAGCATTTCAGCAAATGGACAGAGCTTCAAAAAATGGTCAACTAAACTTTAGAACAAACTGAAGAAAAACAGACAAAGATACAAAATCAAAATATACAAAACTAAAATCAAAATCTACTTATATACATGGGAGCTCCCCCACGCAGCATAAAAGAATTTAAACGCAAACCGCTTCAGCAAAATAAATATTTAACAACTATGTACTCACAAAAATAAAAATACTTGCTAAAATAGGTTTTAAAAATTTAAGTTTAAATTCATTTCCTATCCGAGTGAGGGGCTCCCAGTTGGACACATATGTACACCACTGTTTTGCTTGACGGGTTGCGAGAGAGTTGACATGAACATAAACAACAAATATAAGTATAAATATAGAGTACACAATACACAGACACTATATACAATCCATACCAATAACAGTGAAACAGTAACATAGAAATAATCTTGAGTGAAAGCTAACTACCATTAGATTAGTTTAGTCAGATATCAAAAATATTATACACTAACAATAACAAAAACATATATTATACAGACTACAAAAGAAACACCGACAGCTTTAAAGATAACTATTTTACAGTGAAATATCATCAACGAACAGACATTTTAAAAATTCTATATTTTTAAAAACCTTTAAGTTCTTATAAATTAATTAAAATCGTGACCACCATCTCCCAATAAAACAGCCCATACAAGGAGACCAGCCAAATTAAAGAATGAAACCAAGGCTTTTTAAGGAACGGACAAAGTGTAGTGAATCAACAAAATTATGAGGCGAATATGAAAAAATATAATTAAACAAGAATAAAAAAGGGAATTTAAATAGAGTCACCAACATTCATTTTATAATTAATTGTTTTCAAACCAAACCACACTTTCGTTGGAGACTTGTGTTTCAGAGGCAACATCAGTTACTGGGCTTATTCTACGGATATTTTCTTGGAGGGGGGAGGGGGACGCAGGTCCGAGGGGGGAGGAATATTTCGGGGGAAGAACCATTTTGGGGGGACGAATTGGGGAGGAGGTAGTTTCTGGGGGCCCCAATAGAATAAGCCCAAAGTTATATATGTTAAACTTAAAAAAGTCGGGATAGTGAACCGCTCTACCCTGCCCACAAACTAGATATATACATAATATTATGACTATGAATCTCAGTAAGCAAAAGAATAACTAAATTGTTATGACAGTTTTTTGACACTTTGTACCATACGAACCAATTGCAATAATGAGTTACGTATAGCATGTACAACACTGAAGTGGTGCATAGTATAGTATGCATAGTAATTATGCAATAGCAATAGGCAGTGAACACACCATAGGATACACTGTAAAACGAAAGTTACACACACATAAAAAGATACGCACTTAAAAAGCAGGTGGACAAGCAAAAACAGCTTGACAGGACTGCTCTAATATGTTAAATCTTGTACAGAAAAAACATATAGCTATAAGTATATTAGTAACTAACTACATACATAGTGTACATTAATGTGGCAAACAAGAATCTATCAAAAAATATGGCAACATTTTCGGGGTTACTTGCATTCCACTAACTGTTCAGCTTTGAAAAATTGCAAGAGCAGTAAAAGAATTCTTTAAGTTTTCATGCAAGAGCAGTAAAAGAATTCTTCAAGTTTTCATGAAAGAAACTTAGAAAATAAAGTAAAACCACAACTTGAATTGAATATTACAATGAGAATGTGTTTTTCTAAAAATACAACTGTTTTACTAATTGTCAATAAAAAGAGCAAAAAATGCCTCATGTCCCTCTCCACCCCGCCCAGTCAAAAAATCACAATGAAACACGGCAAGCTCAGTAAAATAAACACAACAATGTTAAGCATAAGTATTAAGTAAAGTATCTATAACGTAATATAACAGTGTTTGCGTAAAAAATACCAAATCAACAAGAACAATTACTACAACAACAAAGAAAAGTCACATTAAAATGGAAAAATCCTACCAAAATTCCGTAACTGCTGCCACTACAAATAAGTTAGAAAATTGCCTATATAATAAACAGTAAACGAAACGAAAGTTGATTTCTATAGTATGTAAGTTAATATTTATATCAGATGTTGAAACCGAACAAACGAACCAACAAGCAATTCAGATCGGATAAAATATAAGAAAGCATCCAACAATAATAAACAAATATTGTATAAAAACATATCAAACAGAGTTTTGCCTCTGCTAGCTAGCTATACTGAAATAATTGAGTCTGGGGTCAACACAGGAGAAATAAGATCGCAGTGCGATAGTTAGTATGTCCTCAAAATGACGTATTTTTAAAATTTCTATTTTAAGCCTTTTCACTATTTCATTATGATTAATGCCTTGCCTATCGTTCGTGTATCCACCTCGCCTGCTAGCCCATGTTTACCTCATTTTCTTGTTACAATGTCTAGCAAGCTAGCTAACTAAGACAAAACTAGCTAGTGACTAAGCCAAGGTCCCCCCTACACACCAGACTCCGCAATACCTTCATCGTCCTCAAAAACAGGATTCTGATGAACCTGACCATGAGAATTATGGTGACGACCCCCGGTACCGCCCCCTATCAAAATTCCGGAATCTTCTATGGCTAGGGGTTGGGGCCCCAGGAACCCAATGGCGTAGCCACCACCATTTTCAAGGCTAGAATTTTCCTGCTGCTGAATGACACAGAGTATACACTGATGAATACAGATGTATTGTTGCTGGAACACAAAAGATGATACACAAAAAATAGACTATATACTTGGACATGCTATTAAAACACAAAGATGAAATCAAAATTCAAATAGTTTTTCTCATGAAAACAAAAATAAAAATAAAGATTTCAATAAAAATTATACGTATATCTAGCTACAAGTGAAGAAAAGCCGCATACAGCGATTCAAGTTATTTACACTTTCAGGTGCTTAAGGATTCGTACAGAGATGATCGCAACAAAAAATTTAGATACATACAAAGCAAACTTATATGATACAAAATCACATATGACATCGTATACACTTACCTCAGTTTGTACCATATAAATGCGCTCTTTCCTCATTTCAAAGACAATGCCAAATATGTCAATTGTATCACACTTGGTGATTCGTTGCAGTATACGATCTAGGGTTATGAAGGTACCAGACCGTCCAACCCCAGCGCTAAAACGCACAAAAAGTTAACATAATGAAATAAAAAATAAAAATTAATACAGAAAATCCAGAAACACTTGCGTAACTATAGAACCTACATTGCCATATTCAAAAATAAACTGTGTCGACCTTATGCGTACAAAATTACCACAAAGACTATTTTATTGCCTACACAAATGAGCATGGCAGCAGAGAGAACAAAAACGTTTTAGAGTTACCCCATCTGACTGAGCAGAAACTCAGTTTTAGCTTAACCTATTAATCAACATCAGCTAAAAATCTAAATAAATATACGTAGTTAGTTAGTTAGTTAGGGTTCACTTCCCGCCCGCTAGCTGGTGAGCTGTCGCGAGGCCTCTCCGCAGAGACATCCAATGCAGATAACTATAACGTTGCTAAGGTTATCCACTTTGAATGTAGGAAGTTAAATCGAAGAATCACCCCCTGCACCTTTATATGCCGGCATAAATATACGTAAAACACAGCTATAAAAGCTTCTGCAATTGAGAAAAAGTGATGATGAAAACAAAAATAATTAGGAAGTCAGAGGTGCAGGATGACATAAAAGCAGCGAACACAACCCAGGCCACTACCTGAGATTTACTAGGAACCAGGGACGTATCCAGGATTTTGAAAAGGAGGGGGTTTTGACAAAAAATTTACAGAAAAGGAGGGGGTTTTGACAAAAAATTTACACTTTTTGTAATGGAGTATTGATAAAATACAACCCAAAAGGAGGGAGTTTCAACATCCCAACCCCCTCCCCTGGATACGCCCATGCTAGGACCTGTAGTTAAATGTTTCTGGACTTAACTATAACTTAATATATTACGTATATACCTGCAGTGAACCACAGTGGGCTGAGAATTGCTGGGAGGAGTTTTCTGACGAAAGATTCGCACAAAATGAACCAAACTCTGCGGATGCTCAGGGACACCGAAATCTGGCCAGGACGTGTAATGGAACTGCCGAACCAGACGAGTCTGTTCTTCCTGAAGGCAAAAGAAAAAAAGAAAAATTATGAAAAAATCTAACCAATGTTCAAAAGTAAAGTGGCCGGCCAGAAAACAATATCCAATATAAAAGACTAAAACATTTGACAGGTGTTGATTCTTAGTACAACTACCTTGCTTAAATCCTTTGTTGTGATTCTCATATCTCTCATGTGATACACTCATGTGATTTGCTGAGTGTGTTGTTTGATAAATAGACCCCCTATTTTCAACTGTTAATCTACCTGTACAACACGAACTGACAGGAAACTTCCAGTTTCATATTATTTTGGAAACTCAAAGACAAAATTTTTCTTGAAAATATCCGTAAAATCACATACCAATGAGACTTCAAATTCCCGAATGGTCCATTCAGGATATCGAGTTTCATTCAGCACTGTGACAGTGATTTCTCCGTAGGTGATCGTCTCATTGTCACCAGGCCAGTACTGATCACACTTTTCCTAAAAAAAGAAAACACACCACTTCATAGAAATCTGTCGACTGTACAACTACTTTTTCAATGATCAACATTTTCTACATACTACACTGACTCAACGTTCCAGCATCTTCTTCATTTAAACTACATACTGGGTTATCTCTAGGCCAAAAAAGTAGGGGGGCACTTAGGGGGGGGGGACCAAAAGTGGGGGAAATGGACTAAAAATGCTAAAAATTCTGTACGTAAAAATTGCATGTTTCTACGTATACTGCAGCAATTAAGCTAAAAAGTGCTCAAAAAAAGCAAGTTTTAGTACCAAAATAGACTATTTTGGACAAAAAGATTCCGGCAAAGTGGGAGGGAGCGAGTGGGGGAAGGGGTCGCGTGGGGAGAACCCAGAAAGTGGGGGGCGCCCAACTCGCCCTCCCCCCATCCCAAAGAAAACCCAGAACTGTAGTCTCATGCCGCTACATTTATACTTCTAAATTCTCCAGTGTATGTTTAGGTTTGCTTTCACACGCCGCTGTTTAAGCTAGTTTTCAGCATCTCACTGGCACACTTACACGTCCTTTCTCAAAGCATCTGGTCAAATTGACGACAGATCGACAATTCTGTTCCCAAATCATCCGCCAGAAATCATCTCTGGTGGCCGGAAGCGGGCCCTGTGCAGCGATGAACTCACGGGGTCCATTTAAACCCTGAAATTAGTGAAGTGAAGTCTAAGTTCAACAGTTAGTATATAACTAACGGAATTTTCCACCAGCGTATCATTGTATCCCCCAGTGAAACAAAAACGGATGAAATGACCAAATGGGAACAAGTATGGTTGTAAAGCTCGGTCTGGGTAACAAAACAAATCACAGATGTGCCGTTTGCTTCATGCTAACGGGAAAAGTTGCTTAGATGATAAAAACCCCTTGTGTTGAAATAATTCAGTTTTGTTACACCGTACTAACGCCTACCAATTTCCAGCAATAAATTTCCTGAAAGCCAGAATAGAAGCGACCGTTTTCGCTTCGCCCCAGGACGGAGTGTTCTATCGATCGCCTTTTTTCCGATTCCCAGGTTTAAGGAAAAGAAGTAATATTATAAGCCAAACATTTATCCTGCAACTACATGATGACGTGTGTAAACTGTAGTTTCAAGTAATTAATTAATTTCAGAGCATTTTTACCGGTATATAATTGGCATTGATATAGTCAGAACCTTCTTCATCATCAATTGACAGCAGTTTGACTCGACTATGATCATAAGGTAGAATGTTGGTGAACCGATTCTTGACTCGATTGCAGGCCAAATCCGCTGCCCCGCAGGGCTGAGTTCGACCCACATGTTTCAAATCCTAGAAAATGACAAGAAACGCCGATAGATAAGACACAGACACACAGCTATGTACATCATGAAAACAAGGAGAAATATTTTAAAGGAGTCATCCAGATTCAAAAACTATTTTTACTCGACCTAAAAACAATTGAGTTTACTTCAAATTCCTCAGAAAATCTAAAATCTGAATCGGCAGCCATCAGCCTATAGTGCTCTTCAAAGTCCGTTACTTTCACAGGGCGACTGAAAATAGCAAAAAACAAAATTATAGACATAAATACTGACTGTCATAGAGTTTCTTAGAGCAGATAAAATCTGAACACGCAAGAGAAAAATCAGCCAAATCAACCAGCAAATGACAGCTCGTCACATAACAAGATTTAATTCACATCAATATTACAAATACTAAACAAAAAGCCAAATTTATTTCAGAAATCATGATTAGAAATTACCTGAGGACAGGTCAAAAATTTAGAAACTCAAAATTTCAACTAAAAAAATAAAGCCACTTCAACGTATGTATATACGTATATACCTTCTGTCTAAATCAGAATTCGGAACAATCGTATGTAGAGGCGGCAGTTGGTGTATCTTATCCAGCCTAACCACCGGAGGATGAGAATGGCCCCCGGAGCTCCCATGCAGATGATGAGGGGACCGGGAATGGGGCACTCCGTTAGCTCCCCTGCTTCTGGGGGTAGCAGCACTTCCAGGCCCCCCATTTTCTGGCCCCGGGCCCCGAGAACCGGCCCCCGTCCCGGCTGACAACTTTCGCTTCAGCCACTGAATTGGGTCAATGCCTGCTCGAGTGCGAATCAGCATTATCGTTCCCAGCAGAATGACAAACAGGGCAATAACGATGATCACTGCAGCCACCACAGCACCCGATGAAGTCGTTTCAGGGTGAGCTAAAAAAATCAGATAAAAATGACAAAAATCTGAGAATTTTATTGGAAACGATGAAATAGACTTTTTGTTGGGTGAAATTCTATACTGGACCCTCCCCCTCCCAAGCTGGTCCAGGAACAGAAGAAAGAAGAAATTTATTTTTTCAGTGAAGATTTTCAAGATAAAATTAATTAAGAACACTTTATCAGGACAGAAAATGACAAAAATCTAAGAATTTTATTGAAAGTAGATTTTTTTCAGTGACGATTTTCAAAATAAAATATTATCTAAGAGCATATTTTGATTTAATTTAATCACTCACTGCATTGAAACATTTAACGCCAAGTAGTCACCATACAACCATAAAGCTAACGGTTTTCTGCCTAAGTGGCAGCATCTTGAAGACAACATTAACCTCAACGTTCAGCACAATCTATCATACCGGTTGTAACTGGCTCCGAATAGGGGGTATCTGACCACAAGTGCGGCGCTGTATAGGCCCGCAGTTTTACCCTATAGACATGCCCGGCCCGCAGGGGACCATTACAGAAGCCACTAGAAGAGGCGGGCCCGGGCGCTCCAGGACTGCCCGGGCCATGGGACCCGGCCAGACCCTGGGAGCACTGAGGATCCAAGCCAATGTAGAGATGAGTTGGCTCAGGGCTGAGTCGTTTTCCGTCCAGCACCGGGACAACACTGGCAATATAGGGCGGCCAGTGGTCATAGTGTTGGACAGTGGTCCAGTTCTGAAAAAGGTAAATATCGCAGATTAACACAAAAACAGAAAAGAGAAAACATCTGCATGGAAAACATCTAGATCAGTTCAATTAAACAGAAATTTCACACCTGAAAACATCAGTTCTCTAATTTTCAATTTAAGAATTAAGGAAACTGCCCAAAATAATTTTAAAACACTAATTTATTATCGAAGGTTGGCGAAAATTCCGAACCATTTCAATATTTGCTTCTGCTTCTAACAATCAGATAAATATGCCTTAAAACAAGTAACTACACGATAAGCCACAACAGTTACGTAATGCAAGTTAACATAAACCTACCAGCACATTATTATCCTCATAGACAGCCGTTTCCCCTTCACTGACAATGACAGAATACTGAGTGAGTAGACCGTTGGAGGTATCAAACAATTCAGCGAGACTGAAATTAATGGAGAAGTCCGTCTGACGAACAGTATTATGCAGGATCTGAGGTGGAACGTTGTGACTGACCGGTTCTAGAAAGCAAAACAGCAGAAAAATCTAAACAATTGCAAAAATACTGGCTCAATTCATATGGATAAATTTACTGATACAATACAGCTGCAGTTCCGTCCAAAGGCAATTGGATTTGACGATTTGGCGATTTGACAATTGGACATTTAAGAAAGTGGCATTTTTTAGAGTGGAAGACCCCCTAAATTTCAGACGCCCCCTCCCCACTATTCGGCAAGCCCCCCCACCCACTTTTTTGACGGTCGCCCAAAAGTGTCAAAAATTAGGTTTTTGAGGTCAAATTTTGAAAATGTTTCTCAATTTTTAACTAACTTAACGACTTATAAACCAGGGTTTTTTTGTGTAAAATACTGTGTATTTACACAAAAAAAATTAATTTACACAGTGAAAAACTAATTTACACAACAAAATACACAGCCAAATTTTCGAAAATTTTTACAAAAAGTGCTCTGAAAAAATAGTTTTCAAGTCTTTAAGTCTTAAAAAGCTCTAGCTTTTAACTGGGGGCTGCCGCCCCCAGACCCCCGCCTGTTTCCAATGGCTTAGAATGGTTTTCTGCATTTCTGCATCAACATGGTTATGGGTGTTTTATTCTCCTAAGTCTTAATGCTTCTACTTATACAGTTGCGTATAATTTATTTTCGTACTGCGTGCGAATATTCGTAAATAGCTAGTATTTATTCGTGTTTAACTATACATATGTTTTCTGAAGCTAGTATTATTCAATATGATTTCTTGTTTATCTCTTGTATATATAATAATAAAAGCAGTCAGAGCTCAGAGCCTAAAAATATATAGTTGCCATACAACCCAAGAAATATTCAATACGAAAGCTAAAGGAATACAACTTTTCAATGCCGTTTCTGCCGTTAATTTAAAAAATTTCTCAACTTCTGGGGGGCTCCGCCCCCCAGACCCCCCTCCGTTGTATAATTGTTTTCTGCATTGCGACATGATTATATATAGGTGTTCCATTGTTTCTGCAAGTACTTCTGCTTATCCAGTTGCGTATAATTTATTTACGTACAGCGTGCAAATATTAGTAAGACAGTATAGTATAGCTAGTACCAGTGTTTTTTTTGCTCGGACACTTTTGCGCTCTTCTGCGCACTGCCCCAAAATTTTATAGTACGTGACCAGCAAGTTTGTGAAAAAATTATTCCAAAAAGTTGGAAAAATAAAGAATTCGTTTCAGGAGGCGAAGTGTTTTTCAGAAATTTGAATTTGTCCAATCTTATTTTCGACATTTAATGAATTAATCTTTTTAAACATTTCCATTATGAATTCTATTGCAATTTACAAAATTTTCTCAACTTCTGGGGGGCTCCGCCCCCCCAGACCCCCCGCGTGGCTTCTTTCGAAATGTTACACAAGTGCAGTTGGCATAACTTTGGCTTGAATGATCCGAAAATAACATTGTAGCAAGAAAATAACGTCTAAATGTATTTTATTTTATATTACAGTTGAAAAACGACACTTTTAAATTTTACACAGCTTCAAACAAAAATACACAGTGAAATTTAAATTTACACAAGATTTACACAGGTCCGATTTTGAAAAAAAAACCTGTTATAAACTCACTTTAAGCTAAAACAGCTTTATTTTTCGTTTATACCTCAAAAATACTAATTTTTCGCTAAAAATTAAGGTATATTTATAATTTGGGCTTGACCCCCCACATCCGCCTCCCTAGGAGGGGGGGACGAAGCCCCCCACTTTCAAAACCCTAAAAAATGCCAGCGAAATTGTGGACAATGTCTGTGAGCCTAACAACAGAAAATAGCCCCAGAAGAACCCGTGTTGTAGCTTTCCGCCATAGAAAATCATTAGTTGCTAAGTGGCGTATCGACAGAGGTAACCAAGTAAGTAAAGCAAATGTAAAAACTGCCCTTCGCAGAATGCTTCATAGAATATACATACTGTACTACACCTGGCTTTTTCCTACAGGGGGGGTGGGGGTGGGGGCGCCCCCCCCCCCAGAAATTCGTTCCCCCAGACTTGGGTCGCCCCCCAGAACTTAAAAGTGCTCGCAAAATAGGGTTTTGAGGGTAAATTTTGAAAAATTTTTCAGGCTTCGCCGGAATATTAGACATTTTTAAGCATTTTTAGCTATTTTAAGCTTCAATTTAGGTTAAAATACTTAATATTTTAGCTCCACAGCAAAAAAATTGCTATTTTTAAGCATTTTTCAAAAAAATTTCTCCCCCCCCCTGAAATCTTTGCCCAGGAAAACGCCACACCTTGCAGTACCACTGAAAGCAACAACTTAAGGACTATTAAAGATTAGAAGCAACTCACTTCCCAGGAGCATTCTAACCGAATGATAGTCACTGAGTGGACCGAGTCCGGCCCCAGTTTTGGCCCGCAAGGCCAGACGATACTGAAAGCCACCGGTCAGATTAGAAATGGTATGGGAAGAAACGCCAGAGGGCACGCTCACTTCCCAACCAGGCTCACCGCTATCAGGCTGAAACAGTAACACAAGAAATACGTAGTTGTTTTCATTATTTCTCTATGATTAATGCCTTGTATCCTTCATGGATCCGTCAGCCAAAGCAGCGCTGACTTCAGTTTCTTGTAATAACATGGAAAAGCAACTGTCCAAACTAATGTTAAAGCGTTAATTGTTTATTACATTAGATATTACGTAGTGCAAACCTAAGTTTATGATATTCTAAAATAAGCTATGTACTGTCAAGTAGAAGTTGGTGCATCTCAGTTCTAATCGTTTTTAAAGTGAGCAAATAGTCATAATCCTTCGCACTCCCCCACCCCTATCTCACTACGTTAACCAATTAGTTAATCAACCGTTGCAAACTTGACAAAAGGGACGCAAACCCACACCCAGGCGAAACGGATAATTT
>JASAND010009141.1:0-24772 GCA_030248195.1 Trissonchulus latispiculum | reverse complement strand
GAAGTGAATGAGGAAGGTGTGTGGGGATGGCCGAGCACTCAGATAGGATAGTAGGACAATCTGCCAATACTGTAGACTGTAGAAGTTTAAAATTTCCACCTTTAACTTGGCGGATTGAGAACAGCAACAAACACTGGGGGATTTTTTTCACCTCCCATGTCAATTACAATTCCCAATCCGACAAAATCTAATTTAGGTTTTGAAAATTAATGACCAAATGTCAAAGTAACCTATAATTTAAGTAAACAGATCCTAATCGGAAATCTAACCTGCAGTAATGTTAAAGGACAATTCCTCAAACTTAGCTTCACTACACCAAAAGGTTATGATCCATGTTACTTGGCACTGCTAATCTTGCATGCCATAATATTCCCTTCACTGTCCAGGATATTTTAAGCATAAACTCCACCAAGCCACAACTGGTAATTGCCGAAATTAGCTTGTCCCTAGGATGCATGAACTATCACAATAAAAACCAACAAGTTAACAGACCACAGTTTATATATAGATGTATGCTTATATTTAATTTGCAACAAGCCATATTTACTCAGCTACCATTCATGCCGCGGTGAAGATAGCCGAATCAGCTTGATCCATTGACTGACTCAAGCACTCCTCGCTTGAGTCAGCACCGACAATGTCCCTACGTGTGCAACCCGTCTACTAGCAGAAATGTATCCTTTGTCATGGCAGCGTTTTCCTGTGCCCTCTAACAGGCTTGCTTAAGTTACAAAAACCCAAAATATTTGGAAACTTATCTTTAGTTGATATTATGCGCAGGCGACTTCCTCAACCCATTACGGTTTGATTACGATTTGTAACTCAACAATCATTGATCAGGCATACTACAATTCGTCCAATTGCGGGAGTTTTGGATTATCCTAATATTGCCACCAACATTATCGGCAATCTTTCAATCAACTGACATTTATAGTGATTTGACAATCCTCACAACCCCTATCGTACAAGGGGAGTTTCCGTGAGTTGCCGCCGCAATTATCCAAAAACATTCATTCTGCATACATGCAAATCAAAACATTTCACAACTATTCGATCAAACATTCTTGAAATTTGGTTAATTTCGGAACCTCACGCTCCATGAGGGGTTTATCCGAATAACCGCCTTAGGTACAATTTTTGGGACACATTTCACATTCAAATTTTATAACACATTCACATTTCATTCTTACAAAACATTCACACTTCACTTTAGCTAAGCATTCACACTTTGATCTTACAAAACAATCATACTAATAAATATCTAGCTACTTAGACTAACTAATAATTTAAACTTAGGCTCATTTGCGTAAGAAATTTATGAACTTTGAACTTTGTTGTACACGAATTTCATAACTTTGCAATTCCTTAGAATTGCCTATAAAAGAAATTTTTGCGGGAAAATTGAACTTCGTAAATTTGGAAAAAATTTAAAATGAATTTTAATGAAAGCCAGTGAGTAATAATTGCTAAGCAATTACTACTAGCAACAAAGAACAATTGACTGAATCCAATACACAATTAATTAATACAACGAAAAAATGAGGAAGCCGGCCATTCCTCTTGAACGGTTGATTCATAATTAATAAAATTAAGGCAATAAAGACTCATATTTTAGGAATTGGCTTCAAAATACCCTATATTTTTATACCTAATAATTTTAATGCCGACCTAACGCTGAAATAAAAGCATAATATGAACTGTGGAGTTTGTTAAATAACTTGCTGCTTTGTGACAAAACATGGCCGGCAACTCCTAGTTGCCGGCTGTGGGGAATTAATTCTTCTAACTAGCTTAATAATTTCAGAGCCGTAATTAAGGGGCTCTCAAACTCAAAATCAGAGGTTTGGAGTCCCACTCATAATCCCATGAAAACTACAAAAAATAACCCCAAAAGTAGCAAATAAAAGAGAATAATTTAGCCATAAAGGCCATGGCATGGTAGATGAAAAGATGAAAACGGAAAACGAAAGAGAAGAGAAAATTGGACAAATCACAAGACTTCCATCGAACAGGAGGGGTTTACATGAGCTGCCCTTTGAGTTTTCGAATAATTTAAATAATAAAATAAAAGGTAAAATAAAAACTGGCCCGGAGGCCCAACATGCTACGGAAATAAAAGATGGCCTTGGGCCCAAAATGCTGCTATAAAATCGGAGCTTACTGGCTTAAAAACTCCACAAAAATTGGCCATGAAGGCCCCAAAATACCATAATAAGAGAAACAAGGCCAGAAGGCCAAAATATACTATATATAAAAAATTTGGCCAAAGGCCACAATAAAAGTTCCTAAATTTTATCCTAGGCAGTAAATCCGAGCCGGATATAGAAGATCCTTAAGGCTCCTCAAGTTGTAGTGTTCGTGTTTTGAACTCAGCTCGTTTCTGGCCAGTGTTGGCCAGAAAAGTCCTATTTTGCGTCCTACGGGGAGTGTGTGTTACTATATTCCCGTACCACACCTGTGGTCCGAGAAGTAACACACAAGGGGGAAGGGGAGTTAAAATCCCGGCCGCTCTCGGCCGCTGCTAAACGAACACTGATGAGCTTTAAAATTTTGGGGTTCGAGCTGACAGCTCACTGACAGCTCGCTGACAGCTCGGGTCGAAAGAAGTTCTAAACTTTTCTTAAAATTTTGTGTGTAAGCTTCTAGAAGTTTCTAGAAACTTCTAGAAGCTTCTCTACCATAGGCCAGTCCACCGGCTTGCCGGACCGGCCAGCCAGAGGGGACGAAAATAATGATAATGGGGAAATATTGTCCCCAACAGACCCATTTTTTGATTAATTCTGGGTGCTGAAATTCTGCAAAACGTTGCAAAATTTTGGTTAACATGTAAACATAACCAAAGGGGAAATATTACAAATTTTGACTCTTGTTTCTTACTTTTACTCAATCTGCATAATTTTCGGAAACTTAAAATGAAAACCTTGCTACATTACTAAATTAACTAGATGCCTCTGTGTAATTTTGTAATAATTTAATTATGAGGGAGTAAATCAAGCCCCCTCTGAACGTGTGTGTATGTGTAAAGGTGTGTAAAGGTATGTCTTATTTTTTTCTAGCAAGAGGGACTTTTGTTGTCCTCCCTCTGTTGGACTAGGCCCTACAAAAGTTCACTTGAGGACAAGCCTCCAGTACGTAGGACTCAAAGAACAGCAGTGCACCTGACTGCTATGTAGTCTGGGAGGTAGACAGCCTCCTAGACAAAGAAAGGAAGAAAGAAAAGTTAACACATAGGTTTTTTAGAAGTCCACTTTTGGGACTTTCCTTCTCAGCAAAGTAAGATTATGAAACAAAAGCTAATCTTACTAAAACATTTTCGCCTATAACTCATTCAATTTTGGGAGTTGAAAAGTTGGGATTGGATTTTTGGAAATGGGAGAAAATTCTCTTTCTTATGAGCCTAAGTTGCATTATCGACTAAAAAGCTAAGAAGCGATTAGCTAATTAACATAAAATAAGCCTAACTAACATTGATTAACACTACTAATAAAAGAAAAAGACCTAGGAACATTATAAAACACGAATTATTACAAATTAACGTACTTAGGTATTTTGGTTTATCTTCAGTAGTCAGAATTTCATATGTCAGAAGCTCATTAGTCAGAAACTAACTTTTCAAACTTTCATTAGTCAGAATTTCATTAGTCAGAATTTAGGTTTTTGAAATAATATAAGTTAAATTTTTATTTGTCAAAATTTCATAAGTCAGAATTTCAATAGTCAGAATTCCATTAGTCAGAATATGTTTGTCAGAATTTTGCCAAAAAGCAATTTTCTTCCTAGCGCAAAGTCTAACAAGATGGCTGATCTTTATGATAATTTTATAAAATGGCGTCTAGTCGACACAAATGTATGTAACTTGGCTCTACCACAAGCAGCGAGCAAAATTCTCGTTTCAAAAGAGTTCCCCAACAACTGGGTTGGTTTCGCCTACACCTACCTACAATACATCTTACAGACAGGAAATGACGATAGGCTGTTTTGTTCGAATCCTAAAAAGATTAGAATGGCCAAGAGTACGTAATAACTGTTGGATTATGGTACTCTTGGTATGGCGCAAATCATCAAGGGTCTTTTGGGGAAGAGTTAAGAGTTACAAAAGATTTGATTTAAGCTCTACTCTTCTCTACTCTACCCTACTTTTTCGGGAAAGGCCCTAGATTCTGCAGCAGCGTGCAAACTTTTTAAGAAACAAGGAAAATCAAATTCTGAGTTAAGAAATTCTGACTAATGAAATTCTGACTAATGAAATTCTGACTTATGAAATTCTGACAAATGAAAGTTCAACTTATATTATTTCAAAATTTAAATTCTGACTAATGAAATTCTGACTAATGAAATTCTGACTAATGAAATTCTGACTAATGAAATTCTGACTAATACGATTCTGACTGATGAAAATAGACGGGTACTTTTTACGTCTAATTCCTTACGTACGGCATAATAACGTGATTATTTGTTAAACCATCTTCTAATATATTTTATTAAACAACAAAAAGTACATTAGGACCTTGCTGGAGGAATTATTACATTCTCCTTGATTAGAAATATTGCATTCTTTTCGTGATAGCTCTACATTCCAATTTTTCTGCCAATACTGGAACTCCTGGTCTTTTAGGATTCTTTTTTGCATTAATTTTATCAATGGAAGGGAGAGTCTAATAGAGAGAGCCGCACCTGGGTCACTAAGGGAAAGAACACCTGTCCTTTCAAAAGGAGAATGTCAGGGATTGTCCTTATTATTACTATTATTATAATCACCCTAAGTGTAATATGTCATAATTTTGGGCTAAATAATCCTAACTAGACTTTGTAGATGACCTTTTCTTGTGCTAGTAATGGGATAAGCTTAAGCTTTTCCTCTAGTAATAATTATTAGATGCTTAATTAGGACTGGCAGCTCTGGTGATAATAATACATATACAATTATAAATAATCATGGCTTGGACACATTGTCGTAACTAAAGCTTAATAATGGCAGGATCTTTCGGTTCCATCTTCTGTAGAAAAGTCTTTTGGGATGATGACCAGTTTGAAACTGACTTTTAACCACTTTTGAACACAAGGTTTAAGTTATTCCATTACAAATTCTAAGTCCAGGGTTCCGTAGTATTTAAAATGCGGTTCCAATGATACCAATCATTTCGTTGTTATTCACACCAGTTTCGTGATTTTTTGGCGCAATATTATAAATGTTATAATAATATAAATGTTTAACAAGATTTTTAAAATGGCGGTTCATCCAAAAATGTGGCAAAATTACGAAAATCGGGCAATTTCCAGGGCAACTTACGGTTGTGCCTGCCAACAAAGGTTGCCCCTCGCAGATCAACAGCGACTAGGATGACGGGAGTTTAATACCCCACTCGGAAAGACAACAGGGAAAAAGAATTGGCTGCGGAAAGGAGTAGGAGGGTAGGCCGAGTACTCAGATAGGAAAGCTAGAAAATCAGATAAGGAGCATATATCTAGAAGTAATCATAAAGTTAAGTTTTGAACCTGACCCTAGTACTAAATTGTTCTAATTGAAAGAAACATTTTGACTGAGTAGTAGAATATTCTCCTAATTTTCATAACTGTCTGTTGCTGGATTAATTAAGCCCTACTGTTTCGCTTTATTTGGACAAACATGCAATTTTCGAGCAGACAATCGAGGTTGATCGTTGCTATCATAAGTCATACTAAAAGCATCAGATCAGATGACTACAGTTAGTTCCGCTCGAACTTTTTAAACCTGCGAAATTGAGTCCAAGTTTGCTCAATAGTTGTGCACACCTTACTAAAATCATGTATGACTTCAACCATCCAACACTACCTCAAAATTCTTTCGATTTGTTGTTCCTGCATTTTACTGCAAAGTAGGATGATTGTTGAGAGTAGAGTTGGGACCGGTTCCAATTTTCAAAACCGGTTCCGGTTCCGGTTCCGGTTCTAGAGTACCGGTTCCAGTTCCGGTTCCGGTTCCGGTTCTAGCTTCCGGTCCCCGGTTCCAAGTACAAAATTCGTAGTTACATTTTAACATTATTTAATATTGGATGCAGGCCCACAGCAAGGGTTATACAATCAAATTATAAAGCAATACTGCAAAACAATTGGAATAGGTAATGCGATAACAACCAAATGGGTTAAACTTTTTTGTTTACTTTGAATTTTAAAGTTTTTGCCTTACTTTGAATTTGCTCCATTATAAATGCTGTTACTATACGCACAACATACACTAAAACTTGTAAAAAAATTAAAACTTTAGTATGGTCGAGCAAATTGTTTCGACAATTCATGGTGAGATTCTACTGTGCATCTAAATGCAGACAGCACCTTCTGAACAGAATCTTGTAAACTGCCCAACGTTTCAGTAAAACGTGCTGAGAATTGAGATATACTGAAGCTTAAATTTTTATTTCTTTAAAAAGAGTACAGTGTCTCTAAAGAAGCAAATAGTTTCCAAAACATTTAAATGCATTTAAAATATTTAGAAGCTGAAAGCTAAATTGGAAAGAAGAACATATATATTAAAGTTATATTTAACGAGGAAATGTACAGTACAGTCGCTTGATTACACAAAATAGCTAACAGATCACTTCTACAGGATGTTCCATTTGAACTTTGATTGACTTTCGTCTCCGTTGCCGATAGCTTAAAAATAAGAAAATAAGTACTCAACTTTCGAAGTTTTCTACTCCTGTAAAATTTACTATTTTTAAAAAAATGTTGCTTAAATGTTGCGTGCTGACAACACCGCCTTCCATTTACCAATTTTTTCAGAAGATATACTTAATTTCTGACTACATCCCATCGATCGGGCTATCATCTTTTCTATGAGGTTAATATTCAAATATGTAAGCTGGTTAAAGTTTTCATTCGGCGCTGTATTGTTCACGTCTGAACGAAAGTGCCCGTCTTTCATCAATTACAATTGGAATTTTAGAACAGAAAATTTCAACATTCGTTAAAATTAATTTAGAGACATTTTCACAACTGCATTTTGTAATACACACAAAATTACTTAACAAAATTTGAAAAATCAGAAGTATGAAAACAAAAAATTACTAAATTCCTTCCAAAATAAAGGAAGTAGAAATTTTCCCTTACAATACCATGTTCCTAATTTTTCAAGTATGTTTAACACTTAATTTTTGTCTTAACAGACGGGATAATGTCACTAGTGTTGATTCAAAGAAACATTTGAAATTTCCCTTAATTCTGTGCCTCGGCTTCAGCGAAACCTAAAACGTGCCTCGATCGCCTGAAAAGGGGAAGCGGGGAGTTTGTGCCACCTTCAGTTGAAGCTGAAGCTGTCGTTTTCAGTTTTGGATATAAATTTATTCTATGGAGTGTCAGCTTCAGTTTCAGTTCCAATAATTGTACCTTCATTTCACGTTTAATTTGAAACTTTTAATCATGATCAGTCTCATCCTACATATTTCGCCTTCAGGTCTAAATTTGTTTAGTTTCAGTTCAAACTAGATTTTTAGTTTCAGTTTCTGTCACTAGCTTGAAAAAGACAATATGAATGGCAACAGTGAATGGCAACTACAAAAACAAAATCCAGCTTTCGCAAAATTTAAACTCCTGCAAAGAAATTAGTTCAAGTCTATTTTTAAGAGTGGAACCGGCCGGTTCTAAATCCTACCGGTTCCGGTTCCGGTTCTAAAATTCCTTCCGGTTCCAACCGGTTCTAGTGGAACCGGCCCCAACTCTAGTTGAGAGCTTCCCAGTGAGTTTCGATTCGATCCATTGGGTATTAGCAACGCTGGTCGAATTGACAAAACTTGGGTGGTATTGTGGTGATTTTGGTGATAAACGTGCTGAGGTTTTCGGTCGCCGGAAGTTTTAACCCATTTGATCCAGGCTCTATCCATCATATGTTATCACGGAAGACATCTCCAACGTAAATAAACAAGCTTGGAAGGAAGGAGCAGGAGATAATTTGGCAGGAAGCTACTTAGCCCCTTTACTGTTATATATATGCGTACTAATATAATGTGTGTGTTTAGATTGTGACAGTTTTTAATCGCCTGCTCCTGTTCCAATCAGCACACAACTACCGAACAGGACAGAACATTGTGTGGCAAGGCAGACTGTGAGTGTGCCAGGTAACTGGTAGCAGAACGGGAGCCGGCGCAGTGGAATTACTCAAGAACTCAGTAAACTGTCAAGTGCTGGGATCGCACCCTCACACTGACTCCTAAACTTTTGAAACTCTGTCAAGTGCTGCGATTTCACCCTCACACTGACTTGCACACAAGACTACTAAATTTGGATTAATTTAATTAGGCTTAGGTGTGAACCCCCGGCCTCTAAACTAGAATTAAACTTATCCTATAACTGTGGATCGTTGACTAATCTAAGCTAAAGAAGTTCTCCAAGACCAGCTAAATTGGTCGTTTATTTCGCTCTAGGATTGTTTATTGCACACACACTGCAAATTCTTACCAAGCCACTGCAAAGATACTGAGCCACTGAACAATAATTGCACACATTTTTATACTGTTTGCAGACCCGGCCCTCCATTCTCTTTTTATGGCGTCAGCCCCGTTGCTTTTGTTAGTTTTTCCATTTTCTCGGCTCTTGCTCTTTCTGCAAACCAGGCTTTAATCCATCAACCCGAGTCGGCATCTTTTGGGTTCTACTTTTGTTAATTTTGTTTTGCCTTGTTTTGGACTTTCAACGGAAATCTAAAAACTCAGAAAGTTGGCCCAAAATTAGTCAAAATGTCATTCCTATGGTAATTCCCAAAATTACCCAAAAACCAGCCCCAAACCTCACTTTTCTGTCCAATACTCGCTAACACATGCTTTTATAATTCCGCCAATTGCCATCATAATAACATTCTTACGGTAGTTGCAGTCTTCTCAGTATTAACTAGGCAGTCAACAGAAACGGCAGAACAAAAGAGAAAGCTACCACGGCGTAATTTACGTAGATACATACGCAAGGCATTATGTAGCTTTGTTAGATTTTAGATACTTTAGCTTTAACTTTAGTTAGGTTCTACCTTTTTAATTTTATAGCGTAAATAGCTAGAAGAACTGCACTATTTAATTTACAATAAGTTTTGGGTAATTTTTATTTGAAACTTTGACTTGTGACAATTGGACAAAAGGATAATAAGACCAACTTATATCAGGATGACTGCAGGTAACCTGCCCGCTAATGGTCGAAGTGTGTTGGCCAAATGGACGATATGGAGGTTTGGCCATATCAGCTCGAGACTTTCCCACCAGTGGGCCTAACGGTCCGCTGAGGGAGTGTTGGTATAAAACATGCTCGAGCTGTTTATGATCTCGTTCTACTAATCTGCACAGAAAAGTGTGGACGACAAGTCTCGGCAAACTTCCTACATTCGGTGACGGCAACCTGTGTGAAGCAGGGTTGCTTGCATTGAATGTCCCTAAGAGGCCTCGCGACAGCTCATCGCTAGCGAGCGGGAAGGAATACTTACTTACTTACTTACGTACTAGGTTGTCGGAGGCGGTAAATTGAAAACATCTTGGAAAACATCATTTTAAATGAACATTTTGCTTGGAAAACAGTCATGAACTCCAATAAACAGGAACAGTTGAGATCAGATCAGAAAATAGGAAATACACAGTAGAGAAACGTCTTATTTTTTCAGGCGTGCCGCGAATACCAAAGTAGACGGTTTTCGAAAAACTGTAACTTTGTAAATTGTAAGGAGTGCGCATACCAAAGTAGATTTTTTGAGAAACTTGAAAAATCTGTAAAGTGTGCGCATTCCAAAAGAAATTAACCAAAGTAGTTTATAAATAATAAGGATACATATCAACGTCGAGCAACACGAACGGGAACTTGTATTCGATTCAGTATTTCGTTAGCGCATGCACATCCAGCTATTACGAGAAGCACAGTGTCTTATTTTGCAGCCCAAAAATTCCTAGATGTAACTTAAGCGAACTGGATAAAACTTTTCGGATCCCCTTGTTCCCCCGTGCTTAAAATTTGAAACATTTTGGGATATCTAGTCAGCGTCAGCGTGGTCGAAAGCAAATCTATCCCAGATTTTAGCTAATTTTTCTAAATTTTGAGCAGTTGTGGGGCGAGTGGAAGGAACAAGCAAGCCCTTATTGATTTACAAGCTTCTAAACTGTTTTTGATGAGTTTCCTTGTTTTGAAGACGATTTCTTTTCTAATTTGGAAGAGTAGTACAGTAAACACAGAGTTGAATATTACTAGATTCGCTTCATGAAAGATTCAAGAGAAAAACTGAAACTTTGAGTTACACTGCTCAGCTCTTTATCTCTGCTCCATTCCTTGCTTGAATGAAAGTCCCTATGACCAAGCGTACATAATTGAATGAGATTATGAAACTCCTACAGTACTATGTACTGAGCATGCTTCCTATGCTGGGTACGTTAACTCGACACCCTCCCCCGAAATTCCGGGAGTCCAACCTTGAACCATTTGCATGCTTTCGTACATACGTGCATCTGTTCGCTGATTCGCAAATTAGCCTTATTAGGCTTACGGTAGGTAGGTTAATGCAATTAAAAAACGAATTCGACAACGTTGTAGCATTTTTCAGCTCTTTCCAAGGACATAAAAATTGTTGCAGACTACGTTTTTACAATTTTTTTATGCCGAAATGCTGATACGAGAGAACTGAATTCATTGCTCGTACCGCAAATCGCCTGAAAACCGACCCGGTTCAATGTCAAATTCAACAACAGAGAATAACCGATGTCTAAGGATATTCAACAGAGATTTTATTACCAACAGAAAATAACAAAAACATTCTAGGATCACAGAAATTCTACATCTTCTCAACAGGATGCAAGCCCAATATTGAAAAACATGTATTCATAACGTCCGCTGTAGCTTCGCACAGGAGAAGGCGGTCATAGTTTATCTTCACAACTTCACCTAAAACAGAAAGTGGTAAGAACTGATTAAAATAAAAAAAACTGCTCAAACCTTGAAGAATATCGGGTCTGCACTTTGCAGCAAGTTCTGATTGATGCTTCTCTCCCCTCGCAACTCAACTTTTACTAAATTGACAAGTCAGAATTAAAGGTTATGCATCCATGAAGAATTTGTTATGAAAGCACAATCTATAAAATATCCAATGATTATGCATGGGTCACCATATCCAATGAATAATGAGTATCGACACCTTCAAAATGTCGGTAGAGATATTGAATATATATCTATGTCAACATTTTTGGGGCCAGATAATCGGCAATCTTAAACGTTCGGGGGGGGGGAGTGCGTTCACAGAAAATTATTTTCCCAACGAGGACGACGCTGGAATCTGTACCTCCAGCCCGATACGACCAGTAAAAATCTCTCCCTCTCTCTGTTATGGATTCTCACCAGATACTTTTATAAATACAATTTGCTTCTTCTCAACAGAGGTATTTGCAGCTTCGCCGGGTATGTTCTATCCGAAATTCCCTGTTCTAGCCTTAGTCTGAACAACAGATTTTAAAAATGCACGTATTACATGCAATACATGCATTTTTAAAATTTGTTGTTCAGACTAAAAATGATTTGAAAATGTCGGTTTGTGAAAGAAAAGAAAAGTTTCCCCCACACCCCGTGCCTACAGTCACTGTGCCTACGACCGACTGTCATGTTAAAATACATTCCAATCAGTGCTAAGCAAAACAAAAAAGAAGGTATGACAAAACAAACACGAATTATCACTCAATATACCTTCTGAATTCTTTTCTACACAGTAGCAACTATCGTAGAATTCTGTAAAGGTACAGGCCAGGCCGTACAAGTAGTCACAGAGGACGTGTGGACACAGATCTTGCAATATCTGCGGTATCACATTCCAGAATCGTAGAATAGTTTTTGCCAGTTTCAATTCCTTCGGATGTTCCAGACGTAGGTGCGCTGGGCCCTGAGCTGCAATTGCATCCCTGCTGACATTGGCTAATCGAGATATCGATCTACAACAAACAAAACATTAACATTATAATGAACAAAGGAACATCCGTTGAAGAGTGAATGCTAAATTAGCCTATACAGTATAGTACAGTATTAGTCTGTACAGTAGCATAATTGTTTCAAAACAAAGATGTCCTAAATTCACTATACACTGTCCACTCCGTGTATCCGTCAACGTAAAGACCATGCCTATACGAGATCAGTTCGAATGGAATTTGATTTTAAGACCGATCCCATCCCAAGCAAGCAGTATGGAGGGGTTAAATAGTGGAGCTCCCCCAGCGGTGGGTGGGGGTGATAAAATGGTCGAATACGCCAAAAAAGCAGTAACAATTGTCAGTTTACACTACTAGCTACTATTACTTATTATTAAAAATACACTAAGGTAAAAACACTCAAAGATCAGTTTTAGTACCAAAATAGACGATAGAAAAACAATTATACAAAGAAGAGTCGGCCAATTTTCGAACAAAAATCTTTTAAATGTAACACACCCTAAACTCTTCTTAACGATACATCCTCCCCCAGTAAAAAACCCAGACTACAAATTTTGTACTTGGAACTGGGAACCGAACGCTTCATTATAACCAGAACCGACCCCATTTCTAATTATACTAATCTCCACGGCTTCATCAGAATTCAACAATATATACCTGATTCGCGTATACGCATAGAGAAGATAGGCAGCAGTGTTCCCTCTATCATCCAGCATCTAAAAAGATCAAACAAACAGCGCACTAAACAGAAGCAGTTTTGAGTTAATACACTTCAAGCGACAAGAATCAGGAGCTTCACCTGAAACTGGAGAGAAGGTAAAAGAGAATGACCCAAATAACCCATAAAATTAATACATAGTGGGCGGCCGCGCACGGCTATATCTGATAATCTCCAAGCTGGACTAATTATAATTAATGCAGAAAGCAATTTCACAATCATTAAGTCGGGAGAAGTTTTTTCAACTTTCCACTTCATTATTAATCAGACTTCAATGCAGGGCGCCTGTACGCAAGCAAGCATTGGAATTAAAACGAAAATTTGCACTCCAATCAGAAAACTTACACGATCAAAGGAGAAAACATAATCGTGAATTCGATTATGGGATAAATCCGCATATTTTATGCATCCGTAGGCAACGCTTTCCTGAGCTTTTCGCAGCTCCTCCTCACTGAGGGCCTCAGAACGACCCTTTTCTTCCAACTTAGCAGCGCACCGTTTCAGACCTTCGTCAAGCAGATCAACCAATCGAAGGCTCTCACCCTCTCGAGTCTTCATTTTCTTTCTAATAGCAACAAAAGTCAACTTAGGCATTTAATTAATCTCTCAAAAATAACGAACAGGAAAAATCAATAAATTGCATAGTTCAGCCAAGAGTACATAACACATACGAGGACGACAAGCGTCCTACACTATGTATTATGGGCTGGCTCCACCCTCTGCTCGTTATCGGCTGACACTATGTATTATGGGCTGGCTCCACCCTCTGCTCGCTATCGGCTGACACTATGTATTATGGGCTGGCTCCACCCTCTGCTCGCTATCGGCTGACACTATGTATTATGGGCTGGCTCCATCCTCTGCTCGCTATCGGCTGACCCAACCCATCAATCACCCTCCCCCTTGACGCCGCCCCTATACATGTACGGGGTCCAAACAGGGGACAGGGGTTGATGTTACTGCATTTTGTTACTGCAATGTTACTGCGTTAGTGCGTTACTGCACTAAGTTAAGCTTGACGGAGGCCCAATATGTGTACGGGGACTAAGTTTGTATGATTTACACAGCTGTGCACAAATATATAAGCACGAGCCCGATCCCCAGTTTGGACCCGTACATGTATAGGGGCGGGGTGCAGGGCGCATCTGGTGTAACGAGCTCATAATACATAACATATGACGCTTGTCATACTCTTATGTATTATGTACTCTTGGTTCTACCAAGTGCTGCATGCCACCCAGAGATGGACGCGGGACGAAATTTTTCATCCCGTCCCGTCCCGTCCCGTCCCGCACTCAATTTATTTGTCCCGTCCCGCGGGATCCCGCAGTCCCGCAAATTCGATAATTCCCGTCCCGCACAATTCCGTATAATTTCTTAATTGGGTCATTAGCTAAAATCAATGGTTATTAATAATAATTGAATATTAAAATTTAAAATAAGTTTGTTCTGTAAACTTTACGCTATTTAGTTTTTCTTGCTAAGATGCAAAGTCAGTACTTAATTTATTATTCAAATAAGCTGCTGTGTGTAAAAATGTGAAATGCTAATTTCGTCTACAAACAAACAATATCAATTGTTGATTTCAAAATACTGGTCAAATTGGCCAAATAATATCAAATTTAGCGGAATCAGAAAATTACTGCCGTACAAAAGCGATGGAACCGGGTCACCGTGTCAATTTGGGCCACCTTTCGGATCGGATCACTGGGTCACCGGGTCAAGAGCTTGGATCCGGCCTTGATCCGGTTTTCTTTATTTCCCACAGATTATTTCCCAGAAATTTTTGGTTTAAAACTAAAACTTTTAGGTCTAATTTCAATGTGATGCTGATACATGATTTGCATGTTTTAAAATTTAACTTGCGCTTCATAATTTGCGCAGCTTGAGGTTCGTTCAATATGGTCTCCAGCAGAATAGTATTTGTTCTCAACGGTTCCATGATTATTGCATTGCACTAATAGAACTAGCTGGTTTGCAAATTATAACTGATTAAATTAGGCAATGCAGATTTTCCAAGTTCCAAGTTTCAAAAGTCTCTAGCTTTGTCACGTCTTTAAGTTAAAAATAAAACCATTGACTGGTTATACATAATCAACACTTTATACAACTTCGAAATCATTTACTTTACCTGCGTATACTCGAAATTAAATAATAAAGTTTCAATCAGGAAAGATACGCAAACCAGCACAGCAAATGAAACTTATAGAATAATTTGAAGTGTGACTGTAATGTTTTGAAAACTGATATGTAGCTTTCATAAAAATTCCCTAATTTTGAAGTAAATATGAGAAATTATTGTCCCGCGGGATCCCGCGGGACGAAGGTTGTCGTCCCATCCCGCCCCGTCCCGCGGGATCCCGCCGCGGCCCGCGTCCATCTCTGATGCCACCAATTTAACCTATAGAAATATGATTTCAGATAGCTCGCTCGCATTATTACAGACATACCTTCCCTCTCCCAATACCAAACCAAAGGCGACATGATCAATGCGTTTCTCCACAGGAGAATAGAATCCTGCATCCTTAGCACCAGCAAAGCACGCTTCTAAGTGCACCTTCTGCAAAAAACACCGGGTTCCTTTGCAGTCAAAGGTTAACATAACAATATGACTGATCAATTACAGAATGGAAAGAAACTTCAAATTAACCGTACAAAACTGCTAAATTAAAAAAAGGAAAATAAACAAATTATTGGTGGCATCTCCAAAAGAATGCTTGCTTATGCATGTTATGACAGAGACGTGGGTTTAGGACGGGTGTTTCCCACATTCCATCAAAAATTCCAGGAACCTTCATTCATAGAAATTTCTTCATTTCAGAAATAAGAACAGTTAATCATCCATTCCCCAAGATGCGCAATGTTTTTAATGGTCAAGTATACCACATAGAGTACCTGTCCTGCATCCACCACATAAATCAACCAATCGCCCTTTTCTTCGTGAAGTCGATGCTTTAAGGCGGCCATATCGGAAGTATCATAGGTAAAGCCGCCATCCGATTTGATGATGGTCAAGGGAACAGGCTGGCCCTCTGGAAACATGAGCCAACGACCCTCCTCCTGAATCAGCAGTCCTGAATAAAATAAAACAAAATTATACAGAAATAAAACACTAAGGACAGCAAAAATAATACACACAGGTGATAGTGCAAACAAAATACGGATACAAATGGAGCCAAAGAGAAACGAATGTTAGAAACCTAAACTTTCATTCAATGCAAAAGATTATAATTTTAAGCAATAAAAAGGACAAATAGGATCTTCAAACACTGATACTGTCACTGTCTTGTCACTATCATTATAAAACTGTAAAACGAACCTTTGCTTTTCAATTCATCCACCACGGCCTGCATACGATCCTGATAGAAAGACTCCCCACGTTCAATTAATTTCACGTCCAGTCTATCATAGATATTCTGGAACTCTAAAACCAATCACGCAAGAAGCTACATAAACAACGAAAATGACTTCCAGATAAAAAGCAACCCCATTCGGAGGTTACATTGAAAAAGTTACTAAAACACGAGTACAAATCTATATTCTCCAATTTCGTACTCAACGTTATAGTTGGTTGAGGAGAAAACAAGCATGGCTTGAAAATGTTCCTCCATGTCAAGAAAACTCTACTTTTTACTTCTTTGATTTCGACCCCAATTTAATGCAATCGGAGTTTTCCTTATCATTAGTATGCATATCACATTTTTGCCTCCTACTGGAAACTATCCAACTACTACAAAGGTTTAAAAATTATTTGGTCAGAAATTAAGCTTCGATAAAAATTTTGCAACTGCATCACTATCCTGTTTTCATTTCTGTTTTCTTTTCCATTTGATTTCTATTTCAACTGCCTTTAATTTTGTAGCGCAACTCATACTGTTATCTTTAATGTTTTCGTAGTTAGTACTGCATTTAATTAACTATTGGCAATCCTAAGAAACACACATGCCTTTTCTTGACGCTTCGCAAATGGCTTTCCAGACAGAAATAATCTTTGGATCATGGTTTTGTAGAGCCACAACTTTATCATGGGCCCGTTTATTGAATTCAGAGTCCTCATCGAATCGCTTTTTGGATTCCTAAACCTAAGTACAATTCCGTCAGAATTATTGAATGCGAGTAATTACTGCGCTTTATAATCAAATTTTAAAATCTTAACGAAGGCTAGGCTAACCATCATAAGCTTTTGGCTGTCAAAGCGACTAAGCATTCCGAAAGAGTATTCTATAGCAATTAAAAACATTTGTGCACATTACGTAACAGTATTGTCACTTAGACTTAATCGGACACATACATACCTCACTTGGAATCTCCCTACTGCAAACTCTCCCCCTAAACTTTGCTCACTCATCCAAAACCGTGCTTTGTTTTGGGCGAATTTTGGGTGGAAAAGGAAAAATTCCAAATCCTTCAAATTATTCTTCAAATGCCTTGACAAACTTGATTACATACATAACATTCACCTTATATAAAGCTTGCAAGTTGCCAACTGAAGGAACGTTTTTCTCAATATCTGGACAGTTGTCTTCCAAATGAGCAATCAGCATTCCAAACTGTGTCCCCCAGTCCCCAACATGATTTATTCTTACAACATCATGATCCAACCATTCCAGTAGACGGCTAATACAGTCACCAATTATTGTCGATCTATATACATAAAAGCAACACAATGATGGGAAAGATAAAACAGCCAATTTTTGGACAATTGGTATAGCTAGACAGACTTAAAAATTGCTAATGCAATTAGCATTTTTAGGGAACAACTGACCACTACAAGCTCAAAAGTTCGAAAACTAAATTAATTAAATTAGGCTAAAACTGATAAGATTTTTGAACACACCGAAACACTACGTTTTCGACACCTTTTCCCGTGAAAAAGTGTGTGCGTAAAATGGAGAGGAACTTACGGGAACTTACTTACAGGCTTACGCGTGGAAAGACATTGAAAATTTAGTCGGATACAAAAATCGTGTCCATGTTTAAAGGATTTCGAAAAAAATGCGAAGTTTGACGAGCAACACACAGGAAACTGGAACAAACTTGATCAAAAAACCGTACTAACTTTTCAACTAAAAACTAATAATTTTGCTAAATTTTCAAGGAAACCGAAATGAAAGCTTTCGAATGATGATACCCATAATAGCGGGCGGTTTCCGCTCAATTCGGTGAAAGATTGACCATCTCCAACACCACCAGGGGCCAATGTTATCAATATCGGGTTGAGTTCAACCCGGGTTGAAAACATTTTTGGGTTCAACCCTGAAATTTTCGGGTTGGCTAAACCCCGCTGCTCAACCCAATGTTATCAAACATTTTTGGGGTTGGGTTAACTTAACCCGGGTTGAACTGTTTCAACCCCGATTTGAACCCAGGTTTCAACCCAAAAAGGGTCTTAGCGAGAAGAATGCTGCTGTTCCAACAATGCGTGTAACAGAAAATTACTATAAACGCAACTAACAATTGTAGCGATAAATAATTTTGCAAAACTCTTTAGTTTGTCATGCGCTGATATAGTAGCAAATAAAACACTCATTGCAACCACAAAAATGGCGAAACAAATTTATGAAAAAGACGGGATAAACGGGCTCTTCATTTTATTTCAATCCTGCTTTTTTGTTTTGATTTCTTCATGCCATGATTCACGAAAATATTGAAAGATCTTTCTTTAGTTTTTTAAAATTTGACTATTCATAGTTCCATTCGTCAGCTATGGCAAATTGATAAAACTAGAACGAAAGGCTGGATATCCGTTATGTCAACCCGGGTTGAAATCTCAACCCTCCTAGCTGAGGAGGGTTGAGATTCTGCGATTTCGACCCGAAAACCAACCCAAATTTTCAACCCAAATTTAATGATAACACTGGGTTGGAACTCAACCTAAATCTCAACCCCAACCCCGCTATTCCAACCCGGGTTTATTCAACCCAATTTTGATAACATTGGGTTGACATTTTCAACCCCAAACTCAACCCGGGTTGACGTTTCAAACCGGGTTGAGATGCTTGATAACACTGGCCCCAGATCGAGTATATACTCAACTCGAATCGTCATCACAGCTCAGGGTCACGTTCACGCTCACACGAAGAATAATCGAGCGTTCGAGAAGGCCCAAAAAAACCAAACATTAAGAGTCAGCACTCAGCAGAACGGTACCTCAAGTGCCCCACATGCATCTCTTTGGCAATATTTGGTGAAGAAAAGTCTACCACTATTCGAAGCCTTTTAGAGGGTTTAGGCGGCTGGACACCAACGGAAAACATCTGTAAGACTCGATCAATGACCAGCTTTGTATCGAGATGAATGTTGATAAAACCAGGACCAGCAATTTCAGTCTAAAAAATTGGATGAGTGTTATCGCAAGATAAGCAAAAACTACACCAACAAAATAATATTCACCCACGCAACTAAAACAAATAATGTGAGTCTCGTTAAAGAATTTAGTTAACGGACCTAGCAGGATTGGGATAAATTGAGTCGTACAGTACCGCCTAAGCTGGAGGAAGAGAGTTAATTTTGACTAGGTAAACTCCATAAACTTTGCGAAAACAGCGACGCTTCACTGAGTAAGTTCGCGCAAATTCTTCATGAACCTCGAAGATTACACTTAAAGTTGGGGAATTTGGAGCAAATAGCAAAACCGGTTATATCCCAGTCACTGAAAGATCATATCGCTTTCAGTGAAATAAAGACATGCGTCAGTGACCCGGCCTTTTCTTTGCAATGTACTGTTGTATGTATACAAGTTTACTGAAGTGCTATACAATATCGGGTAATGTAGGGTCGCGATAGCCCTGCCTATGGCATTGTTCAACCTCCTTAAATCAACACATCTGGAAAGGGAACCTTTAAAATGACAAGACAAATAATAAAATACTCCTCCGGAGCATGAAAAAGTGATATGGGTAGTGGTGAGGTTGTAAAATCAAGCAAGCACTAGTAAGAAAAGACAATAATAAAAATTTAAAAAGGTTGAGTAATTATTGAAGATAGACGACAGGTACGTAGTCTACCTGGGTATATGTACGTAAATTATCATTTTCTATCCTTATTTTTTCATAAACTGTTACGTTAATCATCAACTAATCACGCATTTTAACAATAAATTCAATCAAACTCTATAAAGATGCTCAAAATATTCAGAAAATAAAAAATGAGCGCATACCTTGGCAATAATTGAATTATTCGGTATATGTTTCACCAGTTCTGTGGCCACTGCTCGAGGATTAGTTTTGTTGCCCAGTTTGCTTAACTGCTAAAACATGAAAAGCGCTCATAAAGACAATAATGCACATCTTGTCACAAAATGTCAACTCGATTTCTAGCTGATTATTCATCAAGAAAAACAAATTGTGGAAAAGTTTCAATGCCCCCAGTCAATCTGAATCCGAAAATATCAATATAAGCCAGCTAAAAGATTCCATAAATTCTGGTCAAGCAGTTTGGGCTTGCGGTGCGTCCCCCTTCCCCGAATTTTGTGGGTACACGTTTCTGAGTTTTTTTATGTAATACATCACATTACATTACACGGCAGGATAAATCACTGGCGGATTCAGGATTTAGTGACGGAGAAGTGGTACTCCAGGTAGCAGCATATTCACGAGCATATTTCGCATCATTTTTAGGCTAAATTAGTGATTCCAGGGTTCATGCGAACTTTTCAGTTTCAATTTCCAGGTTTTTCAAGGTTTTCAGCGGCAATTTTCCAGGTTTGTATTATTAAATTTTGATCAAATTAGTGTAAATCTGGAGTATTTTTGGGGATCCAGGACCTTAAAACCAGCGATACACTGGAACCCAGCCAGACAACCAGGCCCCTATCCCGACATAATTAAAGTAATGGAAAATCTGGGCTGGGTTATTCAGGAAAAAATCCGGGAAAATAGTTTTTTCGGTTTTTCCAACGCTGTCGTTTTTTCCATAATCCCCAATGGCTTTAAACGGCTTCTGGAATGCATCGTGCGGTAACTATTCAAACTAATCAAACATTAGGATATGTGAAGGCTAAATAGGTTACGTAAATCTTAACAAAACTTGTAATTCGTTCAAATCTGAAAAAAGTAGTGTTAAAGTGTTATAAATACAAATCTAGTGTTAAAAAGTGTAGAAAAACCTCTTCAAAAGTCTGAAAACTACTAATGACTAACGAATGTATATAAAATCGTTTTACAATTTACAATATATACTATGTATTTTTACTTTATTAGAACTTACATTCCTATTATATACATATTTTTAATTCCGACGGCGTAAATTTACAGAAATCGCTTCCCAGCGTTATAAACGAAATAAAAAGCACTTAGCGTCGAGCTAATGCGTTTTTAGCGGTTTCAAATCAGATTAAAGATTCTTGCCCTTGTTCTTCTTCTTCTTCAGATCCTGGGTCGTCTGAGCAGGCTCAATATGACTGGGACGGACGGATCCGGTCCACATCCCGGAGGAAACCAATAACCGAGACGGGCTCCCTCGATAGGACTTCCAGGTTCGGGCTTCCCAAGCCACCTGGATCTTGGTCCACCCAAGGCCGGGCAGTGTAGGATAAGATGTTCAAGGTCATCTTCGGCAGATTGGCAGTCAAGGTAGATGGGCGAGTCCGCCTGACCAACCCTATGCCGATAGCTGCGGAGGATTTGGGAGTGACCCTTGCAACGTAGTTGTGAGAGTATCGTTCGTTCTCGTCGGTTCAGGGGGGCTTCCAGATACAGTTTGACCGGTTGGTTTCCTTCGTAGACTCGCTGAACATCGGTATTTCTGCAGATTTCGCTGAACTTCGCTCTGATGTGTCGTTTGACAGCTGCTCTAGCAGTAGTGAGATCAGTTGCACACTCGTCTTGGCGGGCTCCACTCGCCCGACTGGCGGCAACGTCCGCAAGCTCATTTCCGTGGATACCAACGTGACTTGGCACCCACTGGACGGTTAGATGGTTTCCAAAATCGCTGAGGGTTTTGATAAGGTGCAAAGCTGGATCAAGTGCGACTGCAAAGCTGGATCAAGTGGGAGTGAGAAGCTTAAGCTTCGCACTCCCACTTGATCCAGCTTTGCACTCGGACTTGATCCAGCATTGCACTCTCGGATCAAGTGCAAAGCGGGAACAAGTGCGAGTGCAAAGCTGAATCAAGTGCGAGTGCAAAGCTGGATCAAGCTTCGCACTCCCGGTTAATCCAGCTTTGCACTTGATCCGCGAGTGCAAAGCTGGATCAAGTGCGACTGCAAAGCTGGATCAAGTGGGAGTGCGAAGCTAGATCCAGCTTTGCACTCGCACTTGATCTAGCTTTGCAACCGCACTTGATCCAGCTTTGCACTCGGACTTGATCCAGCTTTTCAATAGCACTTGATCCAGCGTTGCACTCGCACTTGATCCAGCTTTGCACTCGCGGATCAAGTGCAAAGCTGGATCAAGTGGGAGTGCGAAGCTTGATCCAGCTCTGCAATCGAGGATCAAGTGCAAAGCTGGATCAAGTGGGAGTGCGATGCTTGATCCAGCTTTGCACTCGCACTTGATCTAGCTTTGCAACCGCACTTGATCCAGCTTTGCACTCGGACTTGATCCAGCTTTGCAATAGCACTTGATCCAGCGTTGCACTCGCACTTGATCCAGCTTTGCACTCGCGGATCAAGTGCAAAGCTGGATCAAGTGGGAGTGCGAAGCTTGATCCAGCTTTGCACTCGCACTTGATCTAGCTTTGCAACCGCACTTGATCCAGCTTTGCACTCGGACTTGATCCAGCTTTGCAATAGCACTTGATCCAGCGTTGCACTCGAACTTGATCCAGCTTTGCACTCGCGGATCAAGTGCAAAGCTTGATCAAGTTGGAGTGCGAAGCTTGATCCAGCTTTGCACTCGCGGATCAAGTGCAAAGTTGGATCAAGTGCGAGTGCAAAGCTGCATCAAGTGCGAGTGCAAAGCTTGATCCAGCTTTGCACTCGCACTTGATCTAGCTTTGCAACCGCACTTGATCCAGCTTTGCACTCGGACTTGATCCAGCTTTGCAATAGCACTTGATCCAGCGTTGCACTCGCACTTGATCCAGCTTTGCACTCGCGGATCAAGTGCAAAGCTGGATCAAGTGGGAGTGCGAAGCTTGATCCAGCTCTGCAATCGAGGATCAAGTGCAAAGCTGGATCAAGTGGGAGTGCGATGCTTGATCCAGCTTTGCACTCGCACTTGATCCAGCTTTGCACTCGCACTTGATCCAGCTTTGCACTCGCACTTGATCCAGCTTTGCACTCGCGGATCAAGTGCAAACAAAGCAGGATTAAGTGGGAATGCGAAGCTTGATCCAGCTTTGCACTCTTTGATTCTTGCCCTCAGTTTGCGCACCGTGCTCGTTGAATTATATATTATGTTAAACTATGCATAGCAGACGAAAACTGGATGCGCAGGGCCACTAACGTAGCCAGAAAATGTCTGGGGGTCGGGGGGTGCGCGGAACCCTCGCCCCCAGAAGCTGAGAAATTTTTCCATTTTGTGACCTTCGTGGAATTTTTAGAGCATTCTCTGAAATTAAAAATACTTAAGGGGGGGTCCACCGTGACAAAATTTATAGTCACGGATTTCGATCATTTTTACACATAATGTAGACAGACACACTTGTTGTACGTACCAAGTTTAAATATTGAGTTGTTTCATCAATGTCTCCACGAGTTACGAGGTATCAACTAGTGCTCGGAACGGTTCCACTGGAACCGGTAGAACCGGAACCGGAACCGGAACCGGAACCGGAACCGGAAGGATTTTTAGAACCGGAACCGGAACCGGAACCGGAACCGGAACCGGTAGCATTTGGAACCGGACCGGTTCCAGTGTAATTTGTCTCAGATGATTTGAAAAATGTATCCAAAAATTAAGTTTTCGCCTGCAAATTTTCAAAATTTCTCTAGCTTTTAATTAACACTTTCATTCTGGAAATTCTGAAAATTTTTCTAGCTTTTGAATGTAGTCTTTTGAAAGTTTTCCGAAACCTATTATGCGGCATACAAGTAAGAGTTTTAACTTTTTCTTGCATGTTGGTAAGATATGCGGTTACTTTGAGCTGATGATTCCTTTTTGGAGTAGCCAACTTTGAAGCATTAATAATAATTATTTACTTGGAGCAAGTGCATTTTATTGTGCACATGCTCATTTTTTTCTAAGCTGCACACTTGAATTTAATAATGCACACTTAAATGCACAGTCAAATTATACTTCCGCTAACCACAAAGTGCCCTAAAAAATTTCGAAAGTGCTTCAAATTTTAAAAAAGCTCTAGCTTTTAGCTGGGGGCTGCCGCCCCCTGACCCCCGCATCTTCTTACTATTTTTCGATCAGGGCAACGTCGCAAAGACCTTACTTTGTTCTATTCTTTCTTGTTTACAAAAGCCACTAATTAATTATTGAAATATTTTTGCTTTGGGTTGCATTTATATACTTATATATACTTCATTGTCAGAAATAAACGACTGGATTAAGCCAATTCCTCTTAAAGTATTTCTTCACATTTTTTCCTTTACAACGGTTCGACGCGTACAATGCTAGCTCTCTCACTGCCATTTGTTAATCTGTTAAAACGACAAAAATTGTTCAGAAAAATTTTTTAAAATGCAACTTTTTTTCCAAATTTTTTTCCAATAAAAACATTTTTCCAAAACGGACCCTATTTTTTAAAATGCACAAAAATGCACAAATACTCGATATCTATCAAAAACAAACCATCAAAATATAGCCTAAGATTTCTTTGTCTAATACATAGATACCTGGAACCTAACTTTGGTTTTCTAGAGTTTTCACTGAATATTAGAATGGGTGCATACAGATTTTCGCAATTTTCTCTTAGTAGACAGCCATAGACAAACAAACAAATGAATTCTTCACTGTTTCCTAATTTTTACATTATTCCACTTCTTACAGC
The DNA here is from genome assembly GCA_030248195.1 of Trissonchulus latispiculum. Classification (NCBI taxonomy): domain Eukaryota; kingdom Metazoa; phylum Nematoda; class Enoplea; order Enoplida; family Ironidae; genus Trissonchulus; species Trissonchulus latispiculum. Next base: position 265 of record JASAND010009141.1, on the reverse strand, counting down.
TACAATGTACCGCCAAATGTCAAGAAATAGGATTCCAGTGTATATGTCTCGTTGTATCTGCCGCTACTGTAATGCAAAAAAGAAACATGACTAGTTTTTGAGCAAGCAAGATAGAGGATTGCGAATAATTAACAAATTTTTGGTCAACTAGTACCAAAAATGCCCTAGACGGGCATGGGTTCCGGGTAGAATAGGGAAAGAAGGCTGAAGCGGAAAAATGCCAATAGATTCGTGTCTAGCCAGCGCCTAAAATGATTGAAACCAG
>JASAND010009140.1:0-15380 GCA_030248195.1 Trissonchulus latispiculum | reverse complement strand
AAGATATTAATTTTCGGGTGTTGTACTAGAAAAATGTAGTTGTACGTGTACACTGAATGCAGAAACCAGACAAAAACCAGATTTGTAGTTCATTTTAAACTTAGATGATCTAGATTATAAATTTCTGACTGTTTATTTGCATCCCAGCCGGCGGCCGGCCGGCGAGCGAAAGTAGTCGGCAGGCCGGCCGGCCTCAAACACTGTGTAGGGCTGTTTCAGTCCAAGCCAAGCAGATGTACGATTATTGGACGAAATCAGACAACCCGAGATATTCGTAGCCATACTCAGTGCAGCCAGCAATGCCTGCCAACACGAGTTCCCTCCCCCCGCATACCGAGGGTGACTTAGGGTCTTTTCAAGAAAGGATGGAGTACAGTTAAAGTTAACTCAATCTTTTTCATGAAAGAGTTAAAGGAGGGAAAGTAATGCTTGAGTGGAGCTAAAATGGTTAATTTTAACTCTACTCTACCCTTTCTTGAAAAGGTCCTAAGATGGCTGAAATCTAAGCCTAAAGATAGGATAGTAGGAAAGTTCGCTTTACAAAATTAGAATAATCTGTGACATATTATACCATAGTACACGATAGTATGCTATAGTTTCTGACACAATAAACAAAAAAATAAACGTAATGTTAATCTGTAAATTTAAGTTAATTTCATTAAATGGGAACGCCGCAAATTGCACGAACGTGATTCCTGCAGTATGTGTCAGTACTATAAACATATATCTCATCCAATAGTAAGTTGACTGGTTCTGGGCAGCGCAAGAATAACTGCGGCAATAACTATGCGGAAGCCAAGGCAAGACAAAACTCGAAACAAATCTGCGCAGAGTTTCACAGCTGTGCATACCAGTGGTCGGATCGGTTCCACTGGATCCGGCAGAACCGGACCCGGAACCATTTTGAACCGAACCCGTTCCAGTGTAATTTGGTTCAGATGATTTGAAAATGTAACCAAAATTAAGTTTTCAGCCTGCAAAGTTTGAAAATTTCACAGGCTTTTAAATTTAAATTTTCAATTTGCAAATTTTGAAAATTCTCTAGCTTTGAATGTGATTTTCTGGGAGTGTACCACCAAAACTCATTATACGGTATTATTCTCCAACAAGTATATAAGAGTTTAACTTTTTCTTGTATGGTGACAAAAAATAAGCCTGGTTCACACTGCAATAGGTTTAAGGTTTAGGGTTGAAGGTAGTGATTCCTTTTGGAGACATTAACTTTGAACCGTTATTACTCATTCATTCCTTGGCAGGTTTTTTGCGTCCAGATGTGGTGCGTCTGGACGCAAAGTTTCTTAACTGGACGCAATGAAATTTTAACGGGACGCAAGCTAGACGCAACATTATTTCGGGAGAAAATTCACTTTTGTAAGAGTAAAAACTTTAAATGTTTCCTGTTCCAATTTTCCCGCTTTTTCCAAAAATTTCTTCAGGTCCTGGGGGCTACGCCCCCAGACCACCGATGTTTCCCACTTTGTCATGGAATGCCAAGGTGCAAGGTCATGCCTCAGTGTTACTCAATGTTATTTGTTCAGTTGTTGTCTACCTGCATCCATATCAGATCTTTTTGAACTAGTAAATTTCACGTCAATAAACATAGATCTTACTAGGTGTATAATCGTGAACATTTATATTGTTCTCATTCAACAGGTCAGTGTGAATTATTTCAGTCATTTCGAAGGTTAATTTCATCTGAAGTTATGAAGTGTACTGCTAACTTCACGATAAATTCATATTTTCGATATTTTCATTAAATTTCAAAGATGCACTGCTAAATTCATGAACGGTCAAACTTAAATTGTTACTTCTGTGTACGGTCCAAGGCCGGACTAGCTAATTCTCTCAATAATTCAAAATTGAGCGCGCAAGTCAGTCGGGTTGAAACTTTCGTAACGGTCAGTCGGGCGCCAGAGTAATTGCTCACGCTTCATTTAACCTTTTGGTCTGGATGCCTTTGTTATCTTCGCTGTTCCCCCTTTTTGGAGTCTGTGAGTCAGGTTTGTGTAGTCTTTGTTCTTTTCTGTTTAAATTCTGCTCTGTGCCTGTTATTTTTGTGACTTGAAATTTCAAATCGTATTGTTATCTTTTGTATTATTTCGTCATAATTTTGGATTTCTAAGTAAACTCGTACTTTTTATTTAGTAAAATCGTAATTTAGTCAGTTCGTCGCTTTTTACTGTAGGTTAGGGTAATCTGACGTTAGGTGTCTTGGCATGCGCACACTCTGTCGAACTCTTGCGATCTTCGAAATTTCCAGAAATTCGCTTGTCGGGGGTCACGCTCTAAGAGCGTACTTTCTACAGGTCTATTTTTGTGATTAAAATTGTTTGTCCAGAGATTTACTCGACTTAATCTCTACAAACTGGCGACCGTTCTCGGGTGAGGAGCATGTGTCCCCTGTGTCTAGTGTTGTTTTGTATGTCTGCATTGTCCCCCGGTCCCGGTACTTTACGGGTGACCCTTGGTTCTAGTTGTTCCATCTGGTGTTCGGGTCCTGTGTTTACGGTGTTTTGGTGATATGGTTCTGGGTCTGGACGGATCGCTTGTGCCGAGGGGCACCGGCCCGTATCCCTGGCGGCAGGTCCCCCGACGCTTCTCTGGTGTGGTTTCCTGCCCATGGTTTCTTTGTCTGATCCTATCTTTCTGGTCTTGAACTTTGAAATTTGGAATATTGGAATTTGAACTTTCTATAAGTCTATATATTTTGTGATGCTGTCAATGTCTACCGGTTATGTCCCCACAGCCTCGCTAGTCCCCCTTCCCCCTTGTCCCTTTTGAGCTAATTTTTTGTTTGTTTTTACTGTCTCACTTATATTTGCCTCTTTACGATTTAGATTTAATCTTGGTGGGGGAGTTTTGGTCATTGTCGTGGGTTTCGTCCGAGGGTAAAATTTTCTGTAAATTATCTTAAACTCTTTTCCTATTTCCTTATTTTCCTGAGACTTTCTGTATTTGGGGTGGGTGGTGCTCGCTAGCTCGGTATAATCGTTCTATAATATGTAGTATTTTATTTTGTTCATTTCGGGTACTTTTCTATTTTTCTAACTGGTGTTTGTTTCTCGTTATTCTTTCTAATGAGGTGCGAGTTTACTTTATTTAAAATTTTCTCTGCATTTCATGACTGCCATCTTGTTGCCTTATTACCTTGCCATGTCATTCCGTGCAGCTATTTTTGCGATATATATGCTTTATTTTGTATTTGCTTTAAAACGTGGCATTATTTTGATTCAATTTTTGCGATTCGATTGGGGTTTCTGGTCCTCCGGAGTTGCTGGCAACCAACTCCGGAGCTGTCGTGTACTGTGTTAGGTTGCCCCGGAGTTCAAATTTTCGTGTCTTCCTTATTCCTTGAGTACTCCGGAGCTGTATGGCTACTTTCGTTTCGATTTTTCTTTTTAATTGTCAGCTCTGGGTAAAAATTTTACTCCGGCCTTGGTCCCAGATTTTTCATCTTGTTCATTCTACTCCGGAGTCTAGTTTCTGCTTTTGTTTGTTGGTAAAAGTCACTCCGGAGCTATTTTTTCTGCTTTTCCATGTTGTTTTCTATCTAAAAACGTTGCTCCGGTGGCCAAATGTGGCATCAGTTGTTTGTTTTGAGGGCTCCGGAGTACCTGTCTCTTTTGTTACCTGCGTCCTCGTCGTGGCTCAAGGGTGTCCTAGCCGTTATCTTTTGGGTGTAGTCGGTGTAGTCCGTGTGTATGTGTTAAGTTGTGTCTTCCCGATATGTTTCGGAGTAGTTTTAGCGTATCTCAGAGCACCCGTGTGTAGTATATTGGGGCCTGAGTAGTGTTCCCGAGAAGTGCACCTCGAGGGATACGCCAAAATTTTATCTTTTCCGGTGATTCCTAAAACGCGTTTTATTTTTACTAGTAGGTAGGGTACGTAGGTTAATTTGATTTTATTACTAACCCTTGAGCCCTTGACCGCGGCGAGGTCGCTCGTTTAAATTCATGAACGGTCAAACTAAAATTGTTACTTCTGTGTACGGTCCAAGGCCGGACTAGCTAATTCTCTCAATCATTCAAAATTGAGAGCGCAAGTCAGTCGGGTTGAAACTTTCGTAACGGTCAGTCAGGCGCCAGAGTAATTGCTCACGCTTCATTTAACCTTTTGGTCTGGACGCCTTTGTTATCTTCGCTGTTCCCCCTTCTTGGAGTCTGTGAGTCAGGTTTGTGTAGTCTTTGTTCTTTTCTGTTTAAATTCTGCTTTGTGCCTGTTATTTTTGTGAGTTGAAATTTCAATTCGTATTGTTATCTTTTGTATTACTTCGCCATAATTTTGGATGTCTAAGTAAACTCGTACTTTTTATTTAGTAAAATCGTAATTTAGTCAGTTCGTCGCTTTTTACTGTAGGTTAGGGTAATCTGACGTTAGGTGTCTTGGCATGCGCACACTCTGTCGAAGTCTTGCGATCTTCGAAATTTCCAGAAATTCGCTTGTCGGGGGTCACGCTCTAAGAGCGTACTTTCTACAGGTCTATTTCTGTGATTAAAATTGTTTGTTCAGAGATATACTCGCCCTAATTTCTACATCAGGCAGGATCAGGATTATTTGTTTATTGATACTAACTTATTCAAAATTCAAAAATTTACAGACGCAATTAACACAAAAATGCATTAGCTTTAGACAAGAGACAATAGACAAGACAATCAGACAAGACAGAGAGATCGGATTAACGACGACAGCTGCCTTGAGGGTGACTGAGTCTATTTCAGCTCTGCTGACCCTGTCCAATAACCGCATGTCAGTCTGGCTTGGAAAGCCTTGTTTTCTGTCCTTGGTCTTCGCTTCTCTGCTTCTTGACTGCCTTTCAGTAGTCTGAGGAGAGCAGCATCTATCGGGTCTCTGGAAGTACCCAACGATGCTGAGCCAAATACAAAATACAAGACAGTTTGAAAATCGCGTCAGCACAAATGGGCTAAAACTCCATAAACTGGGCTGCATAGATCTAGTCTGGACTAGGTAGAGTGTAGAAATATTTATAAGATGTTCCTTTAAATTATTATTTTTAGGCTAAGTGTGGTGTGAAATTATGATGTGTAAGCTAAGCGTAGTCTAAAATTGAAGTAGCAATTTTAAGACCACAACAAGAGCTGAAATTATTTCCGCATTCTATGGCCGACTGAAAATATTTGAGTTTGTGAAAGAATTAACTGAATAACTATGGTTTGATCCAATACTATAGTAATGACTATGTCAATAAACAGATACAACTAGTTTTGTCCATTAATTGTTTACTTGAACGTTTAGAACATTAGTGTTTATCTGAGTGTCAACCAAAGGTGTTGTTTTGCAAAGAGTCACTTGATTATTGCTGTTTCATTAAATTTGCTATATTGTTTGTTAGGCTATATAGATACAATTAGGCTAACACAGTTTCGGTTTTGGGGTTGCTTCCTTCAGTGTTTCAGTTTCAGTTTTCAAGCTGCAAATTGGAAAATCTCAGTTTCAGTTTCGGTTGTCGATTTCTTGAATTTTGAGTTTCAACTTCACGTGTTGAAGCATCAATATCATCATGCAAAGCTTTAGCCAAATCAGTCAATCCAACAACTGTTTAGGAACAAGTGTTGGTTAATAGGTGAATGACAAATAAAGAACGGTCATACAGCAATAAAGCCGTAGCGTTTTTACTGAGCTAAGCGGCATGCAAAAAATTTATTAAAAATTTAGTAATAACGTATATATTTCTTAATGATTAGCGAAGTAAAAACTTGTTAATACTTCGCAAAGTACCAAATAGAAGTGAGATTGGTTCTTATATCTATGGCAATATATTTACGTTTGACTTGAAAACTACACCAGTCATGTCATCTTTTATAGAATGGTTTAGTTACATGGGAAAATAAAAAATTGAATTAAAATAAGAATCTTTAAATTCTTCCTTCAGGATGTTTGATGGAAATGGTTACGATTAAATGCAAACAGGCGTTTTACACGCATCTCAGAATTTCGTGCACTTGTGCAAAGCTACATAGTCAGAGATTGCATAATGAAAGTGCAGCTTGTGGATGCACTTACATGTGAGTTTTGGGATAGCTAACTTTTGCTTTCTGTTTCAGGGAAGAAGAACGTCGGAACAAGAACAAATATAGCACTGGGGCTTCTCAAAGCCTGCTGTAACTAAAATTATTTGAATGAAAAGTAAACAAAGCAAAACTGAGAAACTTGGTAAACAACGAAGATCAATATATTTTTATAATGTACAAAAGAAAGGTCATAGTTCAAATTTAGAGTAGCATCAACAGTTTGGTTTGGTCTATGTAAACGAAAGCTTTTGACTTGCTTTAGTTGACTGATCTTCAGTGCTTGTTCCTTGGTCGGAAATTATAAGTCATGCCTGGAAACCTGCTTCTGGTGCTGTTCAACAGTAGATGCTTATAGGTCGAAACCTGTGCTGAATTTATAATTAACACATAGTGGAAAGCTATCGACAAGATGTCAGAATTTCGGTTGACAAGTGTTTCGGTGTATACTACATTAACATTAATGCTGTATCGCTGTAAAGTGGCGTTGCGGTCGGCATAGCTTTGCTGAAGCCGCAGTATATATAGTTAAGAGCAGCAGCAGCTGCTCTCCTACATTTAAAGCACTGTAGCGTGTGGTCCAAGACTGTTGCATGCCAGTTCTTTATTAAAATAAGTTTTCAGATGGCAAGGTCCGTTTCTGATTACCGGTCAGATGCAAGTTCTCGGGTTTAAGAGGTGGTGAACCAATACGACAAGTCACTATATGGCAGGCAAATCCGACACTCCCAGCCTGTGGTTTTAACATTGAGATCTGCTCAAGATGTCAGATTATCGGTTGACGAGTGTCTCAGTGTTTACTACAGTAACATTAATGCTGTATCGCTGTACAGTGGCAATTCCAGGACTCACGGTCAGGCCCAAAAACAATCTACTTCCTAGATGGAGGCATTGTATTTCAACAATGCCGTAAAGGCTACCTAAAGCCCGACAGTCATCAGTTTAAGCACCAGCGATTACTGGGGCGTTTACAAGTACGGCTGGCACCGATTACATCCATTTGGTCATAACCAATCAACTGCCTGAAACCGCGGACAGAGTCAGAACCCTGGTGAAATTTGCGGACTTCTGTGGCCTAGACCTACACGTCATCCCGTCAAGAGTAGACTGATAAGAGTACAAAAAGACGGATTTAGTCACAACGGATGAAAAACTTGGTTACATTTTAAGGTACAAGTTGCTGTTTTAAGTTGTTGCATAATGTAATGCTTAGCCGTCGACAGCCCAGCTTTCCGGTGGTCGGGTCCACTTTCAGCTCACCGACTTATAAGCACCTAGGACCTCTAGCTAGAAATTTTCTCGAGATTTTGAGCATCCAGCATAAATTTCCCACAATTTTAGTAAGAAGTTTTTAGTTTTGTTTCGTTGTGTTTCAGACATTCTGGTATTACGGCCACCATTTCCGGAGAATCATCCATGCCGGCCAGTAGTAATCGTTCAGTGGCTGTCAATGCCACGACTGCCACCACAACAATTAGTCAGTCTGCCACAACTGGAGGAGGCGCTCCTCGTAGCTCTTCTGCCAATTCGCAGGCCATTAGCACCACCGACTCACATCCCCTGTCCGCCGGTGGCAATAACCAAATCCAGGACTCAGGCCCAGAAACGGTCCAATTTCTAGACGGTGCGATCCTTTTTCCGGAACAATACCGTAAGGGGTACCTCAAGCCCCAAAGCCAACCGTTCAAGCGCCAACGTCTACTGGTACCATTTGAAAAGAAGTCTGGAATAGATTACCTGAATTTGGTAATTAACATACAACTGCCAGAAACGGCTGACCGGGTAAGAGCCCTGGTGAAGTTCGCGGACTTCTGCGGGATAGACCTGCCCTTCGTCCCGTCAGCAGTACACTGTACTTTAGAAGAGTACAGGAAAACGGACTTAGTCACAGCGGAGGAAAAGTTTGGCTACATTAGGTACAAATTGCTGTTTTTAAGTTGTTGCATAATGTAATGCTTAGCCGTCGACAGCCCAGCTTTCCGGTGGTCGGGTCCACTTTCAGCTCACCGACGTATAAGCACCTAGGACCTCTAGCTAAAAATTTTCTAGAGATCTTGAGCATCCAGCATAAATTTCCCACGATTAGGTTATATTGTATTAACATTTGTGATTTTTCCATTATTTGCATCAGCATTTTGTTTTTACAAAAAATATCAAAACATCTTTTAATTTTTATGAAAAACTAAGAATTTTAATAAAAGCTTCAGGAAAGCAGAATTTCTTAATGTATGTACTGTGTGCAAAACAACTTTTCCCGCTCATTTGTTCCTTTCTCCTTGTCCCCAAAGGCAGTATGGCTTTGGGGACGGTGGTAAGCTGTGTCCTAAGTAGACCCAATTTTTCTTAAAATTCTTAAATTAAGATACTTAAATTTCTTAAGTAGACCGAACTTTTCCGGGTTGTCAAAATCTCGAATTCCTGACGATTCTAAAAATACATACATTCTTGGGATCCTTGTTTGCTTTCTTCCCCGCATTCAACACTTTTGAGTCTACTACACTAACATTAATGCTGTATCGCTGTAAATTGGCATTGCGGTCGGCAAAGTTTTGCTGAATCCGCAGTATATATAGTTAAGAGCAGCAGCAGTTGTCCTACATTTATAAAAGTAGTGTAACATATGTGGTCCAAGATTGTGGCATGAGAGTTTTTATTAAAATAATATTTTAGAAGCAAGGTCCGTGTCCGATCTGTATTCAAATTGAAAGAGTCGAAGCCGGGCACCATCCGTACTAGTTTTGACGGAACCGAAATACTGAAAGAATACACTCACTTTTTGGTCAAGGAATAGTCCCAGAACAAAAATTCTTTGAACTTGATTGCAAATTATTGATATGAAATAAATACTCGAAGATTAACGATAACGAAGTGACGTAACAAAGAACGAAAAGAACACGAAGTAATGTAACGACCAATACAAGAACAATACCGTTCTCGGGTTTGAGAAAATGGTGAACGACAGCGAAACAACTCCAGGACTCACGGTCAGGCCCAAAAACAATCTAGTTCCTAGATGGAGGTATTGTATTTCAACAATACCGTAAAGGGTACCTAAAGCCCGAAAGTCATCAGTTTAAGCACCAGCGATTACTGGGGAGTTTGCAAGTACGGCCGGCACCGATTACCTCAATTTGGTCATAACCAATCAACTGCCTGAAATTGCGAACAGAGTCAGAACCCTGGTGAAACTTGCAGACTTCTGTGGCCTAGACCTACCCGTCATGCCATCAAGAGTAGACTGATAGGAGTATAAAAAGACGGATTTAGTCACAACGGATGAAAAATGTGGTTACATTTTAAGGTACAAATTGCTGTTTTTTCGTTGCTGTATAATGTAATGCTTAGCCGTCGACAGCCCCAGCTTTCCGATGGTCGGGTCCACTTTCAGCTCACCGACTTAAAAGCACCTAGGAACTCTAGTTAGGACGGAAATTTTCGAGAGATCTTGAGCATCCAGCATAAATTTCCCACAATTAACTTATATTGTATTAACATTTGCGATTATTTCTATTATTTACATCAGAATTTTGTTTTTTACAAAAAGCATCAAAACATCGGTTAATTTTTATGTAAACTTAAGAATTTTAGCAAAAACTTCAGGAAAGCAGAATTTCTTAATGTTTGTACTTTGTGCAAAACTACTTTTCCTGCTCAGTTGCTCCTTACCCCTTGTCCCCAAAGGCAGTATGCTTTGGGGACGGTGTTAAGCTGTGTCCTAAGTAGACCCAACTTTTCTGTAATGTCTTAGCATGGCCAAACCACTGCATCAATACGACCAAGAAATGAGTGTACGAACTTTGAGCATTTAAAGCAGATTAACCTTTACAGTAAACTCCCAACAATGTTATATTTTCAGAATCGTCAGGAACTCGAACCGGTTTACATCTAGCTATGGAGATTTTTGTAAATTCCAAGAAGTGGGTGCTTTTCTGCGAGTTTGTTCCACCACAAAAGGTGTTAATGTTAAGAGTTAAGTTACTTATCACGAGCTGTCAGATGATAATCATGCTGTGTTTTATTGAAGGAATTTTTAAAATTCGGAAAATCCGGCTTTTGCTATCTCAGCGAACAGAGTGCAATTTCCAAGAGTTCGTTTTATTACAAAAGGTGTTTAACTCGTTAAGTGCTTTTGAATGATGAACATATTGTGGCTATTGATAAAAAATTTTAAAATCCGGAAAATTAAGAAAATTGCGAAAACTGGGAGTGTTTTCTCAAAAAGCTTCTATGAGCTAAAATGTGTAGCTGGTCCAGCCTTATTCTTTTGTGGAAAACTTTTTGGTTGAACCAAAAACTACACCAAAAACCAAACATTTTAGATTTTCGGTGAATGAAACCCGAAATTTCGAGATATTCCGGGTTGTCAAAATTTCGAATTCCGGACGATTCTAAAAATACATACATTCTTGGGGTCCTTGCTTGCTTTCTTCTCTGCATTCAACACTTTTGAGTCTACTACACTAACATTAATGCTGTATCGCAGTAAAGTGGCATTGTGGTCGGCATAGTTTTGCTGAAGCCGCAGTATATAGTTAAGAGCAGTAGCAGTTCTCCTACATTTTGAAATGTAGTGTAACATATGTGGTCCAAGATTGTTGCATGCCAGTTCTTTATTAAAATAAGTTTTCAGATGGCAAGGTCCTTTTCTGACTACCGGTCAGATGCAAGTTCTCGGGTTTAAGAAAGTGGTGAACCAATACGACAGCGAAACAACTAACTATATGGCAGCCATGAAATCCGACACTCCCAAACCTGTGGTTTTAGCATTGAGATCTGTATTCAAATTGAAGAGTCGAAGCCGGCCACCATCCGTACTAGTTTTGACGGAACCGAAATATTTAAAGAATACACTCACTTTTTGGTCAAGGAATAGACCCAGAACAAAAATTCTTTGAAGTTGATTGCAAATTATTGATATGAAATAAATACACGAAGATTAACGATAACGAAGTAACGAAGTGACGTAACAAAGAACGAAAAGAACACGAAGTAATGTAGCGACCAATACAACAACAATACCGTAAAGGGTACCTAAAGTCCGAACGTCATCAGTTTAAGCACGATAAAACTGCACGCAACCACAACAAGAGCTGAAATTATTTGCGCATTCTATGGCCGACTGAAATTATTTCAGTTTGTGAAGGAATTAACTGAATAACTATGGTTTGATCCAATACTATAGTAATGACTATGTCAATAACCAGATACAACTGGTTTTGTCCATAAATTGTTTACTTGAAAGTTTAGAACATTAATTTTATCTGAGTGTCAACCAAGGGTGTTGTTTTGCAAAGAGTCACTTAATTATTGCTGTTTCATTAAATTTGTTATATTGTTTGTTAGGCTATATAGATACAATTAGGCTAACACAGTTTCGGTTTTAGGGTTGCTTCCTTCAATGTTTCAGTTTCAGTTTTCAAGCTGCAAATTGGAAAATCTCAGTTTCAGTTTCGGGTGTCGATTTGTTGAATTTTCAGTTTCAACTTCACGTGTTGAAACATCAATATCACCATGCAAAGCTTTAGCCAAGTCAGTCAATCCAACAACTGTTTAAGAACAAGTGTTGGTTAATAGGTGAATGACAAATAAAGAACGGTCATACAGAATTAAAGACGTAGCGTTTTTACTGAGCTAAGCGGCATGCAAAAATAATTTATTAAAAATTTAGTAATGACGTATATATTTCTTAATGATTAGCGAAGTAGAAACTTGTTAATACTTCGCAAAGTGCCATATAGAAGTGAGATTGGTTCTTGTATCCATGGCAATATGTTTACGTTTGACTTGAAAACGACACCAGTCATGTCATCTTTTATAGAATGGGTTAGTTAAATGGCAAAATAATTAGAATTAAAATAAGAACCTGTAAATTCTTCCTTCAGGATGTTTGATGGAAATGGTTACAATCAAATGCAAACACGCGTGTGCTACAGTTAGTGTAACAATACACATGTATGTGTTATGTATGAGCAAAACCTGTGAATATAAATTTTGGACCAAAGCGAACCCCCTCTTAAGTTCGTAATCATTTTCATATTTTATTTAGATTATACACAATTTGTGGCGCCTAAGCTTGAGCTAAGTGGATTCATGTACATTTCTTAAATTAAATTCCATAAAATTTCTTGCTAAAGTGCCAGAACCTGTTTATTAGAGTTAGCAAGATTTTCCTAGAGTAAAAAATTATCATTGACTTGGGACACAGGCCAGGCTAAAGCTTTTTGGGGTCTTGTCTCGTTTACCCCCCCCCCAGTACTCAAAATCCCTAAAACTTGACCAAATGAGCTAAAATTTGGTGTGGGTATGTTTTCGACCACGCTGAGTTCAACTATCGCAAAATTTTTCGATTTCGCGAAATTCAAAATTTTTCGATTTCTAAGGGGGGACCAAGGGAAACCGAAAAATTTTTTGTCTTCGATTTTGCTGAAAAAATGTATATAGGGGTTTTCAGGGTCGTAGAACACGAATCTGAAGTCCGTTTTTCGATTCAGCTTTCCGTTCGCTCAGTATAAGCTAACGCTTTAAGCTTAAGATGTAAGCTTATACTGAGCGAACGGAAAGCTGAGTCGAAAAACGACCTTCAGATTCGTGTTCTACGACCCCGAAAACCTCTATATACATCTTTTCAGCAAAATCGAAGACAAAAAATTTTTCGATTTCCCTTGGTCCCCCCTTAGAAATCGAAAAATTTCGAATTTCGCGAAATCGAAAAATTTTGCGATATTTGAACTCAGCGTGGTCGAAAACATACCCACACCAAATTTTAGCTCATTTGGTCAAGTTTTAAGGATTTTGAGTACTGGGGGGGGTAAACGAGACAAGACCCGGCTTTTTGAAGTATGCCTTTATTATGAAGTTTATTTGATAATTTCAGACAAAATTAGTACAAAATATAAACTTCAAATAACCAAAAAAACTTTGACAAACCTAGAGCAAACACCAAAAACCCGGCAGCTGCCGACAAAAGTAAATAGGCCTACCCAAAATTAGCAAGAATGTTTTCCCCAATATTCGAACCCAACCACAACTGACCTAAATCGACCCAATATGGCGAATATCAAACATTAATTAGCAAACCTACGAAATTAGACAAGAGTAGCGAGAAACAATTGAATGTTTATCGAAATGTAACACTAAATTCACTTAGGCTTAGCATCTCAATCATAATGTATATCTTTCCTGCCGGTGCTAACTTCACATTGTTAAAGAGATTTGATGATACATGTCTTGAGGTCTTGCCACTTAAAATTGGGGTGTTATCACCTATGACCATTTATTTCTGTTGGTTACTACCATCTATATATCTGTAAAACTGCAAAAAATGTTCATATAAACGCGCGTTGCATTCAGCCCTCAAGCCAGCAGTCCTAAAAAATAAGTACATATAAATCTTATTGTTAACTGAATCATGTACGACGACAACCAACGTCCCTGTTTGGGAGCAATCCCAGTTTTCAGAATAATAAAGATCAACTTCAACTTTGGTGGAAATCGCATATCGTTCATGCTGAGTGGAAAGAGTGTTAGTGATCGTTTGATCTCAGTTTAATGAGTCCAGTCGACCTACATTTCTCGGACCAAAAGTGATTGTTAGGACAGGCCTGCCCTAATCCTATGATATCTCTGGGTCCCGATAAATTTGATCAGCGTTCCGACCTTTTAACTTATTAGAAAATTTCAATGCTAATTATAAATTAGGTTACAGGACAAATGTTAATGCTCAAACTGTCCAAAATTCTATTTCTCAAAGACTACTCCATGTCGTGCTAAGAAATTTGTCCGTTGTATAAAAATATTTATTATTTAGCGAAACTCGCTAAGAATTGCCATGCGTAACCGATAACCTTGTATATGTTACGTACAAAACCCGAAATCGTACAAAACTAGTTTTGTATGGGTCATTTTGTACAAAACTTTGCGACTCAACTTCATTTATTAGAAAAATTTCAATTAAAACTAATTAAATATAATTATATAAAAAATTCCAGCAAACCAGAAACATTTTTAAATTTTAAAGTAATGGTAGTATTTTTCAGGATTAAGCAAGCAATTCGAATGGGGACTTTTTCGAAATTTTCCAAAGAGGGACCAAAGGGAAGACTGACATGTCTTTGAATGGGTTAAATACATAGCTGACAAAAACAATGAGTCGAAATGTTACATTCATTGAATTTTAAATGAAGATTTGTTATACCTATTATTACTTACATTGTAACATTTTTGCAACATTGCTAAAGTACGTTTATAATTTTATTGGTCCCGAATCAAAAACCAAAATTTTTACAGCAACTCGCTCAGAAATCTGTATTAATACAACCATTCCAAAATCTTCCAAAATCTTTAAAGTCCTGACGAGGTTAGCTTTAGTTGGAATTTGGTATCTGAAATACTAATTCTTTTATCGACTGAATAGCCTTCCATTAGGAATTAAATCTTAAAACTTGAAATTATGTATATACGAACTTCAATTGTAATGAATAAATGGTTGCCAAATCTTATTGAAACAGTTTTGTACGTCCAAAACTAGAATTGTACGGTCACAGCCATACAAAACTAGAATTTTACGAGAGAGGCCCTACAAAACTAGAATTGTACGAGGGAGGCCATACAAAACTAGTTTTGTACAAAATGACCCATACAAAACTAGTTTTGTACGATTTCGGGTTTTGCACGTAACATATATATTTATAACAAACGAAAATTATGTATGGTGATGGTATGTCGTACTTACAGTGACCTCCGATTTGGTGAAGTTACAAAATATCTTAAAATATTTCCTCCAGTATGTATCACTGAATACCAATCCGAATTTATTGATACGGAATCTGGATCGTATTAGATCAACAGTAATCAACAGTGATTCCGCTAACCTAAGTTGATGTTGCTAGTTTGCATGGCAATTCAAATTCAGTAGCCGCTGTGATCTCCCCCCAGTTTACACAGGTATATAATGAGCACCAAGACGGTATGTGCTCTTCTCTCCTGGCTCCGTGGTGTAGTGGCTAGCACGCCTTATTGCAGTCCGGGAGGTCTCTGCTTCGATTCCCGGCGGAGCCAAAACTTTACACAATTCATCAAGCTTTGAATAGTCACGATAAGGTTGTATAATAGGAAGAGTGAGACACTCAGCGCAGCGTCTTCTAATGTAGTAAGCTTTCCATATGCTCGAAAGTCCAAGGCCAAAATATCGGGGGACTTCTCACCGTGTAGGTAATCACAGCACTCTGACGTCTTTTCAAACATGGGCTTTTTCGACAAATTAATGTATTTTTTGCTGTGGACACTGTAAAGGTACTACATAATACTCTAACTTGAGCTAGAAAAGTAAGTAGAACTGCAATATGTCATTTCACT
>JASAND010009139.1:0-26706 GCA_030248195.1 Trissonchulus latispiculum | reverse complement strand
ATTCTATGGACATATATCAACTATACGTTAAAGTCTCAACCGTCAGATCAAAACTCATTTAATCATTTTTCCTTTCATTATCCTTATCTTCAAATTCACCACATTTCCCTTCGTTTTGAAAGTTAGTCTCTGTAAAACTCGCCAGTGACAGGGTTAAACTTCTCTGGCGGCCGACGGATTCTGTGTGGATAACGTTCAATCATTGGATCCGGTTCTTCGATCGGATCTGGATTTCCAACATCAACCAAAGGTGCTTGTATCCGGACTTGGTTGCCGACTCTGTCCAAATCTACAATTTCTCCGCCATTTCCTTTAGCTATGCCCGGAGAGCGTGTCTTCATCAGTCTCCTAGCATTCCAGACTTTTCCATCGTCCAATAAATAAGTTTCAGGTCCCTTGATCTGAATTACTTTCTTGGGTGAAGAAAACGCTGAATAACCCTTTGGAGTGTGACTTAATTTGCATTTGACATATTCTCCGACTTCGACTTGGTTGCTCTTTTGCGTGGGTGGATCTTTGTGGTCAGATCTGTGTATATTAGGCGGGTACAACTTTGTCTTGAATTTTCTTCCAAACATCTGCTCCGCCGGTGAACGATGAGTAGTGGAGTGGGGTTCAGTTCTTAAAGCCGCTAGAGTGCTCAGTAAGGATTCATCCCAAGTTTGGCCTTCGATCATTAGGGCCTGCATCCTTTCTTTCACGACTTTGTTTGCTCTTTCAACCAATCCGTTTGATTGAGGATTATATACAGCTGTCTTCGAATGACGTATGTTTCGTCTTTTTAAATAATTTTCAAACTCTTTGCTGATGAACTGCTGCCCATTGTCCGAAAGGATTTCATTGGGCAAACCAAAGCGTGAAAAACTGGCCTCTAGGAACTTTATGATTGTTGTGGAGTTGGTTGTTTTGCAATTGTAGGCTTCAATCCATCGAGTGTGGTGATCGATCAGCAAAACAATGTATGGTTTATGGCTCGGAGCTGCAACAAACGGCCCCATGATGTCGAGACTTAGTCGCTGCCATGGTTCAGTTGAGATGGGTTTGAATTCCTGGATAGTGGATTTCAACATCTTTGCACTTTTGTCACTTTCTTGACAAATCCAACAATTCTGAACCATTTCAACGACTTCTCTATCCATATTTGGCCACCAATAGTGTTCACGTAGTTTTTGTTTAGTTTTGACGGCCCCAGGATGATTCTCATGAGCCAGTTGTAAGGCAGTTTTCCTCAAACTACTCGGGAGCACGATTCTGTAGTCAGACCGCAAAATGCAGTCATTTAAACAAGAAAGCTCTGACCTGACTCTGTAGAACTGGCGCAGCTCAGGTTCCAGGTTTTTCCCAGTCTTGGGCCAGCCGCGTTGTATCATGGTTCGTAGATGATTCAAGACGGCATCGGATCTGGATTCTGAGCAAATCTCATGCTTTGTCAGGCAATTCTGATCTTGTACCAAGGCAACTATGCTGTTGTCTTCTCCGAGTTGCAGGCATTCTTGTCGGGCTTCTGGTAGTCTAGATAGTAGGTCTGCTGTGACGTTTTGTTCACCGGGTTTATACTCTACTTTGTAATCATAGGCTAGTAATCTCGCATACCATCTAGAAATTCTCATGGGACGATGACCTCTCCCGGACGTTCCAAGTAAGACGGTCAGGGCTTGATGATCTGTACGAAGTATGATCGGACGTCCCCATGTGAACTTGTGCCATCTTTCTAAGGACCAAACACATGCCAGTGCTTCTCTCTCTGGAGTTGAAAATTTTCTTTCGTTTTCTGATAAGGTAGTGGAAGCAAATGCCACCACCTTTTCTGTTCCCTCTTGGATTTGGGACAGTACGGCCCCCAACCCATGAGCGGATGCATCAGTTGTTACTATCGTAGCAGCTTTGGTATCAAAGTATGCTAAAACAGGAGAGTCCAGTATCTTTTCTTTAAGTGTGTTGAACGCCTTGTTTTCAGCTTCTGTCCAGCGAAATGGGACTGCTTGTCTGGTCAAAGCCCTTAGAGGTTTGGCTATGTTGGCAAAGTTAGGCACAAATCTTATATAAAAGGCGCACATACCAAGAAATCTTCTTACTGTACCAGCATCAGTTGGTGCAGGAGCGTTTCTAATTGCAGATAGATTCTTCTGACTTGGCTTGATACCATCTGCTGTGATATGATGGTCTAAAAACGCCTAAAAACAAAGAATGCCAAGTCTTTGTCCGATCATTAGGGCCTGCATCCTTTCTTTCACGACTTTGTTTGCTCTTTCAACCAATCCGTTTGATTGATGATTATATACAGCTGTCTTCGAATGACGTATGTTTCGTCTTTTTAAATAATTTTCAAACTCTTTGCTGCGATCTCCGCCCACTAAACCAATCCGTTGTGGCCGAACAGTTCCCTTTACCTAACAATGCAGAAATTTTCTCGGTACTGCGCGGAGGGAAGTGGTTCAGCAAGCTTGATCTTACAAAGGCATACTTCCAACTCCCACTGGCAAAGGAAAGCCGCCACTTGACAGCCTTTTTGACTGAAGACGGTCTGTTCCAATACCGCCGCCTTCCTATGGGCCTCAAATCATCTGCTGCAGCATTCCAGAAGATGATGCAACAAGTCCTAGCAGGTATTCAAGGAGTCATCGTGTATCAAGATGACATATTGGTTTCTGGATCAACAATTCAGGAACACAACAAACGACTGCACTTGGTATTATCCCACCCTCGTCGCCAAACTGTTATATATCCAACTATGTATATTCTATGGACATATATCAACTATACGTTAAAGTCTCAACCGTCAGATCAAAACTCATTTAATCATTTTTCCTTTCATTATCCTTATCTTCAAATTCACCACATAGACTTCCTCGAATTTAGAGTAGACAGCCCCTTAAACTGTGTAACCCTTTCATGGCGTGTACCGTCCTCCCTTTTTCTTCCCTTTTCAGCAGTTTACAAAATAAAGTATATACACAGGAAACACCTTTAAACACTACAGAGGTTTGCAGTAGCTGAAGCCAGCCAAGCTCACGCGCTGTGCAACTTATCTTATCATCGGGGAAAGATAAAGTCGGGTACAACTGCATGGTTCAATTTTAAACTGTATCTGTATTTGGGCGTATGTTGTTTAGGCAGTGTCATGCTCTTCAGCATGCTGTGCAGGAAGCAACTAGCAACTGATAAGTACAATCGTAACAAACGCCCGTCCATGGGAATGGAATGGACGTGCGGGAGAGCAGAGGAGCTATGGAATCGCGAAAGTCAACGACAGAAGACTCCTGGGACGAACGCAAAATCTATAAAAGCCAAAAAATTTGACATATTGAAGGCGTTTTCGGAAGGGGAATTAGTTATTATAACTCAGTACTGACCCTCTGACTATGCTGATGCTGTCTATCAGAAATGAACTCTTGGTTTCTGCAAGCTATCAGAAATAAACTCCTGGTTTCTGTAAGCTCTCTAAAAATTGTATTGTTCTGACATGGTTACAAGAAACGAATATTTAACGAGTAAAACCGGCTTGAAACCTCAAGTGGTACAGCACAAAAAGATTAAAATTTCGGCAGCTTGTTTTATAATAAAGTGGAACATGCACTCGAAAAACTAGATCTGCGAATTTGTCAAGCCTTTTCAATTTAAATACTTGCTTTCGAATCATTGCAAAAACGGTCTTATAGATTCAGTGGAAGATTTAAATACCTATGTATTGCGTTGTGCTTTCGATTAGGAAAAATGGTATGGCTTCTTATTTGATGGAAGGAAGGTTTCTGACATATTTAATGATTTGTTAAGGTACTCAGTTTAATCGGCTAGACATTCAAGAGGGCAAGACTGAGGAATGAGTTTGTGACTTTGCATCACGGTGTCACGGTGAAATTTTTTCCCTTAGAAATTTGTCCCCCTGGAGAAATTTCACGGTGAAATCCCCCCCCCCCCCCCGGAAAAATATCACTGGTGAAGTCTACCCCCGGAAAAATATCACTGGTGAAATTTTTCCGGGGGGGGGGGAATTTCACCGTTCAACGGCAATTCAATTTTTAAGAGCAATTTTCAACTTTCCAACTAATAAATTTCTTTTCTCAAAATATATATTGTCTTTTCAATTGAATCGTGAATGTTTGTTGCCCAACGTAATTAACAATATTTTTATGAAGTTATTTTTATTAAGTTACGACCCCTGCTCCTATCAAATAATAAAATCCTCAAAACTAAGATTAATTTATATTTGCCCTGAATTCTTCCGTTAGAGAGGCAACATAATTTTTAGTAAAGTCACAAGTATAGAAGTTTATATTCAACAAGCAAGATTTAACGGCTGCACTTGATCATTACTGTATTACGTGTATCCTTACTTTAGCCCATCGTCCGATGTATCCATCGGGCCAGATAAGTTATTGCAGTCTAACTCAAGCATTTCCTGTTCTAAAACTAAGGTCCCTAAAATTATTCTGAATCCTAACTACCATCATAAGTTTCTGTACTAAAGATGACTAAAGCCTGACCAAGAGTTTACCTTTAATAATCGGAAGACCGGAAGGCATACAGAATTCATATCGGACAGAGCACCGCTAATAATGTAAGCGCTTGCCGCATCGCTTACCAATAAGGAAACTTCGAACAACTGACTACTTCCTTATTAACATCGCCTAATATGCTTGATTTCTGTCGTGCCAAACAAAGTACTTACACAAAAGTTATTGCAGTCTAACTCAAGCATTTCCTGTTCTAAAACTAAGGTCCCTAAAATTATTCCCTATTATTATTCTTTGGAATAGAAAATGTCAACTGTTTTCGAAGTCGAATGTCACAAATTCCAGACGTTCTATTGTGAAGTTTGAGTCTACGTCTGTTAGTAAAATGCTCTGACTCTTAAATAAAACGAGTTGACTATCTATAATTTAGGATAAGACTAGATCACTAGGTAACTGTGTGGTGTGTGATGCCGATAGAGAATGCCCTAAGTCTGCCTAAGAAAGAATATTTAACAACAAGTAATTTTACTGTCAGCTTTCACAAATGAGCCAGCAAGACTCGAACGTTACAAAACCAAAAGATAACGAATATTTTCACATCAACTTTGAATGTAAAATATCAAAATTACAGCGCCAACAAAATTATAGAATAACTCAGAATTTAGGAAATATTAACGAATCGGTAGCCCCAAATCGGAACCTAAGTAGCAGCATAAACCCCCGACTGCTTCCAAACGCAACCCAATCGCAACTAACTTGCTCAAGCGTGAACCTAATGAGAATTTAGCTAAAGTACCGACGATTTCAGACAAGAGTCACCAAAACGCTGAGCGTTTGTCAAATTGAACATTTCTCAAATAATTCCATAATTTAGGAATGCGTGCTAACTTCACGAAATGTCTATCTTTAGTGCACGCTATCTTCACACTATTTACATAACAGCTTTCGCCCAGTATATCCTAGGCCAGCTTCTAACTACAGTTTCGCACTGGTTCAAGAACAGTATTTCTTCACAACATTTGATCATTGCTGAGCTCTCCTTCCAATTCCTCAAAGAAACACGCAGTTCCACCTGAAGCTCATCCACTTTTCGGGTTCCACTTGCTCATCCACTCTTAGATTTACCTTTCCCAGAGATCTGTTCTGCTTCTTCGGAACGACTTTGATTAACGAATTCTTTGGAATAGAAACTCTCTTTATAAATTGAATGCAGGCTTACCATAGTGTTGTGTAGGAGAGTTTTTGCAAAACAAGCTGAAAGTTTGAAAGAGATTGCTTCCAGAAATGCAAAGTAAAAAAGTCTGGTGATTAGTGTTGTTTTGTTTAGTTTATAGGCCTAATTTTTAGTGTTATCCGGTTATCTAAAATACAAGTAAAAATATAAGATATTTGACAGTTTTCAAGGCAGATTGCAGAAGTTTAAGGCAATAAGCCGCAAAAACTGTCACCGGCCGCCGACCTGCCTGTATCTGCTCGACCGGCCTCTCGCCGGTTGGTCTAGACAGGGCCGGTGCACTACACTCTGGTGATTAATAAACAGATTATATACATTTGAATGCGGTTAAAAAAGAACTGAATGCAGAATCAAGCTGTCTAGGTGGTCTAGCCACGCCTGGACTTCATAGGAAAGAAGATCCAGAGCTACTGCGACCTCCGGAGGGCCTCTTGTGACTTGATCTTGAATATTGTTCGGTGTAAGGGAAACTGGACCATGCAGATGGCTCATGCCAAATCCTTGGCGAATCGAACTCAGCGGCTGCCTGCAAAAGGTGCTGGCGTTGCTGGCTTTGAGAGCGATGACGCCAACCTGACCTCCGCCAGGCTGCATGAGAGTGAGATTGGTAATCACCCGCGGCATTTGCTGAACCGCCACTTGTCCCAATTAATGCTGCTTTCAGCTCCAAATTCACGTCCAGCAATCGACTCTTTTGCAGACGTGCTCTGGCCGGAATGTAATTATTGTTGCGTAGACTAGACGTATCCAAAGCTTTTTTCACACTCTTTGCAGCCCCTACAGAAGCCAAGGCAGCCGGGGAGGTTTCTTTCTTTCCGGCTGCGCGAAGTCGTTTCGGTAGCTTATTGGCTCCTCCTCCTCCTCCTCCTCCGTTTCTGCTCGAATTAGAATCATCCGCCGTCAGTTCCGTTTCTGCATTGGAACACTGCTTTAATTTCACAAAACTGAATAACTGAATGTTTGTGACAGAAACGGTTAAAATTTTGGCATTTCATTGTGATTTGATACTTTTATTGATAGATTATATCATCGATCTATCTAGATTGATAGATTGATAGATTATATCATCTACGCGTTACCATAGTTTTTGGCGACGAGGGTGGGACACTCTGTTAATGTCCGCTGTAGTATTTGGATTCAATTCTTTAGTTTCTACTAGATCCTTCTCAATTTGAGGAGCTAATTGTATGCACCGTTTCACAGTCAAGTTTGTTTCCATCAGCAAACTTTCTTTGACCTTCGCATTAGCTTCCTCCCCGACTATCTGATCTCGCAAAATGTCCTCTTACGAGATTTCAAACTCACTTCACTAAGAAAGGAATTGATCTTTCCTCCCGGCTTCTGTCGCCTTTGACGGAATTGGTATCGGCAGTAACGGTATTTTGCTGGAATGTGATGAAACGATTGTCGAGATGGTGATTAAGTTTAGACTTGATTTCTTGTTGGGCGTTGGCCTGTGCCGCCTATTGGCCGTTAGCCGTTCGCTGGCTGTTGGCTTTTCGTTAGTCGTTGGCTGTTGGCCGTTGGCGGGCCAATTGGTCATTGGATGTTTGTTGTCCGTTTGCTGTTTGGCCCGGTTGGCCTAGCTTAGACGTATTGATTTTCACATCTACACTTGCAGAGAACTGGTTTTCTTGTGCGCTATTTCTACGGTTTAAATTAAGTTAAGAGTTTGCAAGTAAAAAATAATATGCGGAAGGATAAACGGCATACTCGCAAAGTAATAAGATTTCGAAGACCGACTTGACCCATTTCATTCTATTATCATTCGAACGTAATGTCCACATCAGCATACGTGTAGCGACGAATTTTATTATTCTATAGTGCGCACAAAAGAGTTGAAAGCTTCAGGCTGATTGTACCCACGTTAGCTTAATGTATCAACGAGTATTATTATTCCTTGATACACACAACTGTATACGGAAGGGCAGAACTTTTTAGAAAACTAAAAATAGCATATTTAGACTGATATTGAAAACAAACTAAATATTAATGCTATTGCTTATCGGAAACTTATCACAACTATTCAACAGTGGCAATTGGCTCGAAAATTATCCATTTAAAATTGGTTGTTGTTGGTGGAATGGTGTTTTGGTTAGTGCGACGGTTGGGGGGCCGTGCTGCGGAGGGCGACGGCTAGTGTGTGTGGCGCGTTTGCTGTTACCAACTTCCTTTCCCCGGCGCTGGTTCGTCTTGTCCGCTGTCCCCATTTGTCTTTGCTTTGTTTTGTCTGTACAGAGGTATTTTTAATGATTGTGAGACACTTCGCCACACCTTTGTTCTCTCTGACAGGAGATTATTGCCTTACTTGCCACTTGACAGGCATTCAAGTGTACAAATGTAAAATGACCTCTACCGTAACCCTTCTTAAACTCCGCCTTCTAATGCAACACAGTTTAGCGTAAAGAAGTCTATTTCTACTGAAACTAAGCAGTATAAAATTCAACAAACTTTATTTGGCTTGTAGGAATCTGGTGGGGCCCCCAAAATTGGAAGAGAAAATTAATCCTTTAATTGCTCTCCTGCTGAGAAATGGTTTGTATTAAAGAGAAATGGAAAGGTCAGACGTAAAGGTCAATACTTTGGGGGCCCCATCAGATTCTCTAACTACAAAGAAGTACAGACTATTGAAGTTTTATAGCAATAACTTAAAAGTTTGAGCAATGCTCTAAGGTTTTACTACAGCATAATAATTTCAAAATTAAAAGTTAAAGCTTAACTCTTTCATATTAAACAAAATTGCGGTAAGTTATGGTTTGATTTTTAGCTTTAAGTTTTTTTGCAATTTATTTAGTTTTAAATTTATAGAAATAATTTTCTGAACACTTTTAATTTGTCAAATTACAGTCGAATTCTGCTGTATATAATCCACGCAACCTAACACTAGATCTCTTAAATTAACTTATGTATTCAGTCTATTTGCGCCGTTTTTAGTTCATTTCGTAACTTGTCAAGTATTTGAACACTGCTCGAATTCCAAAACTCCAGTTTCAATATTTCTTACTTTTGTACTAACTTTATAGTCAGAGAATCTGATGGGGCCCCCGAAGTATTGACCTTTACGTCTGACCTTTCCATTTCTCTTTAATACAAACCAACATCTCAGCAGGAGAGCAATTAAAGGATTAATTTTCTGTTCCAATTTTGGGGGCCCCACCAGATTCCTACAAGCCCTATATTTAATTAAACTTTATTTAATTTGTAGTATTTAACCCCAATAAATGAGATACATGATCAAGATGAGCTAACAAAATTTGATTAATAAGAAGAACATTACCAACATTCAAATTCAAATCAACAATCAAACGGTACTTAGCAGCTTCAATATTTTCAGTGATTTGTTTATACAAAAGCTTGTGATGATGAATTAATAGCATTGTGCCATCCTGTTCTGATTCCATGATTGTTAAAATGATTCCAACTTGCAATGGGCTTGGACATCCACGTATTAGAGAAATACTGACAAAACTCCGCAAGTCTTTGATAATCGGCGGGATTTGGACAGTACGGTAGGGCCTGTTGCAGCAGATTCCACGCAATTGGGACCCATTCAGGAGGCAATAGAGGTAACGCCATAACACGTCTCAACCAAGCGTTCACTTGGGCAATGTGTTCGTAGGCAGATTTTAACCCAACTGCGGCGATTTTCCGAAAAATGCTCTGAGTGAAATGAAAAAGGCAACCAAGGAGCCAAGTCTGAGGAAAAGTAGCAGCAAATGCTTGGCGCATAGCACATTCAAAGTCCATCAAAGCAGCACGGAGGCCAATATTTTCGGGCAAACGACCACGCAAAGCTTCAAAAAGGATTTGGTACGATTCCTGGCGTTTGTCACCAAGAAGGGCGTGAAGGCAAGGAATGCACTCGCCATTCAGGAAGCCGCCCCGCGGAGGGTGAGGCGCAGATGATCAGGGATATGATATGGATCAGGAACATTTGGTACTGATGCCAGTTGATGACGATAAAGAGATCGGCGGGCCTGGTCATAGGAAGGGACATTAGCTTGGATCTAGAACAATGAAATATAATTGCAGAAATAATTTTCATAAAATTTCTAAGTTCCTAGTTTAATTTTAAATAAAGTTTTAATTTTAATAGTAATTTAAAATAAGTTTTAATTTAATTTAATCTTTAATAGTTTTTTAAAGTATTTAAAGTTTTTTAAGGTAAGTCTAATTTTAAGTTAATTGAAGTAAATTTAGTTTCAAGTTAATTCTAAGTTTAAAGCAGTTGAAGTTGAAGTTTAAATAAGTAAATTTCAGGTTAAGTAAGGTAGCTGAAATTTAGTTATACATTTTCAATTTGGCAAACATGTGTCTTTTAATACCGTAACTTTAAATACTGTAATTTAGCTTTAAATTAAAATTTAAAATTTAAATAATAATAATTACATAGTAAATACTCACCTGCTCTTGAACTTCGGTTCGAGGAAATTTGCGTGGTAGGGTCGACAGCACATCCTGATAGACTTCGGCCGGTCGCTTTAGGCCACGCCTAGCTTCAGAGTTCATCTCTCACTGCAACTGAACGGCTTCAATCTCGGTGTCAGGCTTGGGGAGACAGTTTGGGTGGTGACCAGCTGTTGGGTTGTCGATGATTTGGTTGTCGCGAATTCTTACGCGGCAGCATTGCTGCGCATTAATCTCGCGACAGCGGGTACAAATGTAGTACTGGATCACATCTCTTGCGGCTTTCAGTTGGAAAAGAAAGGAATGACTTTGTTGCAATGAAGGATAGATCAAAAGAGGTTTCAACTTAGAACTCAAAACAAAACGCGGTCGTCCAAAATTTGCCATTCCAGCAACTGAGAAGCATTAGTTCTGTGCTACTTTATATTCTTTTCGGCGCAAGTCGGAACCTTTGATTTTGACGCCAGACTTCTTATGTTTTGATTGTGTAACAATTGTTCTTTGCTTAGTATATATTCTTGAAGTCTTCCCTATTCTACCGTAAGCCGAAATTTCAATGAAATTCATTTCCACTAAGGTCAGTGTGGAGACATACAGTCGAGAGGTCATAAATCTAGTTACTTGTGCATTAAATTTGTGGCGAAGTGTCTCACTACCATTTTTAATTGGCAAAGATAATCGATAAAACAGCCGCTAATTCACGGATCCACAAGGGATACAAAGGAATCAATAGAATATCAGTCCAAAACGTGAATACCCAAAACAACGTTCACCTTTCTTCCGTTACCGGTTTCGGGTGGTTCTCACACCCTTCTTCAGACGGATCCTGTCCCTTCGGCGCTGCAAAATTTCAGGAAATGGGAAGGTCGGGGACAAAGTTATTGATTGGGAGGCTGGGCGGGACCGCGATGTAAATGTCCGGGGGGCTTCAGAATTTGGGGATAAAGTTCTGTCCTGGGGGGCCTGGGGAGTGGGGAGGGACTGTGGCACAAATGTTCGGGGGGCTTCAGGAGGCTCAGGACGGTTTTCAACAGAATGGATGCTAGTAAACTCGGACCCGGGGGGCGGGGACTTGTTGAAACGCAGGATATGTTCCCAATTGATTCCAAAAGGATAGTCAGTAAAAAGTTGGCTGATCCATTGTTTTTCTTTCTTCTTTCTACACGTTTCTTCTTCGGCAAAGTCGATAACAGTAACACGTAAATCCTTCAAATCGTGGTTGTGGTTTCTAAAATCACAAGATAAAGGTTTACTAGCATCCATTTTGCGGATATCGTGTCTGTGGCCATGGAATCGTTGGGAGAGGGAATTTCCACTTTCCCCCACATACTGCGATGGACACCCATCTATCTCCGCCAAGTACACAATTCCGGTACTTTTACAGTCAAAACTGCCCCTTATTGGGTATTGTAATCCAGTGACAGAGCTCTTAAATGAGCTCACTTCCCTGATGGCTGGGCAGAGAACACAGTTTCGGCTGCATTTTGAGGTTCCGCCGGGCTCGTTACTTCGGTTTAAGGTGCCGGTGCCAGGCGTAGGAAGTTTAGCCCTGACGAGAATGTTGCGGAATTTGGGCGGTGGTCTCCAATAAAGTTTTATATTCGTGTTCAGTCCAGTTAAAAAATGTTCATGCCGCTGTAAGATACCCCTGACGCCATCTAGATCAGGATGGTAGGGTAAGACAAGGTACAACGACTTTTCCTCGTTTTCAGGATCTGCCGGGGTCTTCGTTGACAGCAACTGGTCTCGGGTAAACGATAGGGCCTTCGCAATTCTGCGCTGAACCTTGTTCTGAACCTAATGACTTTCTGCGGAAACTTGGGTCTTTGACTGTGTCAGCTGACTGTATTCTGGCTACTGCTGACGTAACCAGCCTCTACACCAACATCCCTCACCATCTGGGACGAGAGGCTTGTAAAGAGGCGTTGTATTCAAGATCTGATGCCCATTATCCGACCGAAATGATTCTGAAATTCGTTGACCTGGTTCTGACCCTCAACGTGTTCGAATTTAATGGGGAATTCTACACCCAGAGAGAGGGCACTGCAATGGGTACAAAGATGGCCCCCAACTACGCCAACATCTTCATGGGTTATGCCTTCGAAAAGAAGCTATTTGCCATGGCCGAAGAAAAGCCCATTGCATGGTGGCGCTACATTGACGACATCTTCATCGTCTGGAAAGGCTCCCGAGATGGACTGGACAAGTTTCTGAATCTGGCGAACGGCCTTATCCCGAGCATCAAACTGGAAGTTGACATTGGCGTAAGCAAAGTCAACTTTCTGGATGTCTCGGTGGAACTACGTAACGGCCAAGTAGTCACCGACCTATATATGAAACCTACGGACACTAGGCAATATCTTCATTACGACTCTTGCCATCCTCTCCAGCACAAGTTGCCTATTGCCTATAGCCAAGCCCTCCGGATTTGCCGCATTTGCTCTGACCCTGATACAGCCAAGACAAGGTGTGCCCAATTAAAGGAAGATCTGGTTAAGAGAGGGTACCCGAGAGGCAAGGTTCAGCGCAGAATTGCGAAGGCCCTATCGTTTACCCGAGACCAGTTGCTGTCAACGAAGACCCCGGCAGATCCTGAAAACGAGGAAAAGTCGTTGTACCTTGTCTTACCCTACCATCCTGATCTAGATGGCGTCAGGGGTATCTTACAGCGGCATGAACATTTTTTAACTGGACTGAACACGAATATAAAACTTTATTGGAGACCACCGCCCAAATTCCGCAACATTCTCGTCAGGGCTAAACTTCCTACGCCTGGCACCGGCACCTTAAACAACCGAAGTAACGAGCCCGGCGGAACCTCAAAATGCAGCCGAAACTGTGTTCTCTGCCCAGCCATCAGGAAAGGGGGCTCATGTAAGAGCTCTGTCACTGGATTACAATACCCAATAAGGGGCAGTTTTGACTGTAAAAGTACCGGAATTGTGTACTTGGCGGAGATAGATGGGTGTCCATCGCAGTATGTGGGGGAAAGTGGAAATTCCCTCTCCCAACGATTCCATGGCCACAGACACGATATCCGCAAAATGGATGCTAGTAAACCTTTATCTTGTGATTTTAGAAACCACAACCACGATTTGAAGGATTTACGTGTTACTGTTATCGACTTTGCCGAAGAAGAAACGTGTAGAAAGAAGAAAGAAAAACAATGGATCAGCCAACTTTTTACTGACTATCCTTTTGGAATCAATTGGGAACATATCCTGCGTTTCAACAAGTCCCCGCCCCCCGGGTCCGAGTTTACTAGCATCCATTCTGTTGAAAACCGTCCTGAGCCTCCTGAAGCCCCCGAACATTTGTGCCACAGTCCCTCCCCACTCCCCAGGCCCCCCAGGACAGAACTTTATCCCCAAATTCTGAAGCCCCCGGACATTTACATCGCGGTCCCGCCCAGCCTCCCAATCAATAACTTTGTCCCCGACCTTCCCATTTCCTGAAATTTTGCAGCGCCGAAGGGACAGGATCCGTCTGAAGACGGGTGTGAGAACCACCCGAAACCGGTAACGGAAGAAAGGTGAACGTTGTTTTGGGTATTCACGTTTTGGACTGATATTCTACCATTTTTAATTGGGGTGGGGGAATTGTTGTCTGGTGTGGGGGTATGCGTGGGTGGGAGGAGGAGGGTAAAATTTGGGTTAAATTCAAGACGGTTACTCTTTTACGTAGTAGGTTTCGGATTTCTCTTTTCTACTAGGGTGCCCGCTTCCTTGGTCGGCCATTGTATCGTTTTGTTTTTACTACATTTACTGTTCTACCACCAGTTTTTCTTATGTTGTTTTTTATCATTCCATTGTTTTCGGGTATCTAATTATCGGTTTGTATTTCACTCATTCTTGTCTAAAAATTGAACACGATATGTATTCTTCTCAAATTCTTGCCATTTTGCCATGATTCTAACTGACGGTGCTTTACTAGTGTGCCTTATACTTAGGTGCTTTATTCCATTTATCTACCCTATGCTTTGGCATTGTTAGTCTACAGATACTTGGTTCATTTGTATTGCGATGTTTGCTTGAAAGTTTCTTCTATACTTTCGTTGGAGGATTGGGAATCTTCGTCGAAAGCTTCGGAATATTAGTTCTGAAGTTTAAGAAATCTTATTGTTGTTCAAAAACTTTTGCCTCTCTTTTGTGAGGGTGCTTCCTAGTTGCGAACTTTATTATCTGTCCTGTATAAATTGTTTTCTTGTCTGTCTGTCCCGGAGGTTCCGTTGTAATTTTACACGTACCTGCTAAGCCAGTCGTGTCTTGTCGGCTTTCGGGCAGGCGTCCGCGTGTGCGAGATGCAGTTTCAGGTTCCTTTCGTGTACTAACGTTGTTTTATTATGTACTAGTAGGTAGGTTAGCTAAGTTATCTGAAATTTTATTCTACTGATTGTATGGACCGCGGCCAGGGCTTTCAAAAGACGGGGTATTTTGTGGAAATTTCCTTGTTTGAAAAGTATACAAACTTCAGAACTAATATGCAAATTAGAAATTCCGAATTTTCGTAATATGCAAATTAGCTTAGGCAATATTTAAGGGAGGAAATTTTCTTCATTTTCGGTCACTTTCGATTGAATCAAAATTCATCATCAAATGGAGGACCTCAGGATCAGGAGTCAAAGGTTAGAGGTTGGTAATGGGAGGTTGGGATATTTTGATATTAATTTAAACTAATTGTACACGGTCAGTTTTGTTCTGTATTTTTATGAAATTATAATGTCTTCAAATAAATTCAGTTTTGTTAGACTTTTACTGCTAGCTACAAACTGACATACTCATCACGAACTAGCAATCTGTCTTTCTGCTTTCCCAAATTCCCATACCATAAAGAGTGAACGAGTAAAAGAGTGGCGGGCAGCAGTTCAGAAAGAAATCTTCTACGATCAGCAGAACAAAGTCCTGCAGTTAAGCCACAGACGGTATCTACAGAAGTTGCTGGAAAAGTTCAACATGCAAAGCTGCAATCCACTATCTATAGTATACTACTTGAACCTGGTACTAAGCTGGGAAAGCTGTCTCCTTTAGACAAAAGCCTGACCGAATCCGAAAAGAGACACTATCAGTCAATGGTGGGAGGCCTTCTCTATGCCGTTCTGGCTACCTGCCAAGACATAGAGATCAAGCACCACTTTATTCCTGAAAAGGTCATCAACAAAGAATTGGTAGTTGAATATTGCTCTACTGCTGAACAAGAAGCTGATATTTTCACGAAAGCAGTATCTAAAGAGAAATTTGAAAAATTTGGTCTAAACTTGGCACGTGTGCAATAGTCGGCTAGGTGGGAGTGTTAAAAGCTAAAGCAGTAGCCGACTATTATATGCATGATAAGTTTAGTCTAGATCTGTTCAAGTACTGTTGTTGTGAGTACAAGAAATGTAGTTGCTTGTGTATAAGCTGATAAGCTTAGATCAGCGAAACATTTGTATTCTCTAGTCCTGTATTGCTCTTGCCCAACAAATTTTTTGCTTTTGTGAGACAAATGTACAAAATCAACATTTTCTTCGAGCAATGTAACCAAAATGTATGTGGAAATATGTGTAGTCGTTTCTTATGATTGTTTATCAGTCTAACCATCAGCATCGCTTTCTGTCTCATTTGCTGTGTATCGGTTATGCTCTTATCATATCAGTTATTTACTTAAATTTAAATAGCTCAACCGTGTATTTTATTAGCATCGTTTGTAGCCATGCAGTATAAGCAAATTTCCATAAATTTATCCACACTAATTTCTTAGAAAAGTTCTTTACATGTTTTAATCTACTCTTCAGTAAACTATTTATGCTAAATACGATACATTTAAATATTCGCCAGTTTCTCGCTCGCACTTATTCACGCACGATTTAATCCTGGTTCAATACACGCAAGCTACCGATTGCCAATTCCTGTTTCTTGACTACTGAAGTTTATAACATCGGCTCTATTCTGCTGCCATTGTTTTTTATTCCAAATGGACTCTTCTAGGTTTCAGCCAACCTAGTATCTACAGGTATGCAGGGCAACTTGTCTTGGAGAGAAGAAGATTGGTTGCCCTTGGCGAGACTGCAATACCCGTACGCCGGCTTGGCTTGGGGAGTATGTTGGGGAGTATGTTGGGTAGTAAGTAGCTTGGGGAGTAATCCGTAGTCTTCTGCTCTCCGCCTCTTGTCCGTTTGCAGTCTGCGGAGAGAAACACCTGAAAGGCCTCACGTGGATCCTAAACGGCGTCGAGCCCACACCAAAAAAATTAAATCAAGCTGTCACTACTCCGCAACATTTAACACACATACAATGTAGTAGCTGATAATACAAAGGATCATAACTTAGTGACATCAGGAAATGATATATTCAAGCTCAGGTAAAGGCTAGTTTGCGTCGACGGCCTCTGACTGGGAACACAGTCACAGCTCCACAACTTGCTCACAAAATTTTTGCATACAACTTGTACTGATTATTGATTGATTATTGATTATGATGATCATGGTAATAATAATAATTACACATTATTGATTATTGTTTGATGATTCAACTAATTGTCTATCTTCCGAATTGGTTGAGAACTAACCTATCCCTAGCCAGTGACCAAAGTAAGCAAAATGATATGGTAATCCTGAGTTCAAATTTTGCAAGGTCATTTTCCATCTTTGTATCTTCCACCAATCCTAATTAACTAAATGCTTTCCGCACAGATTGCAAGGATTGCACATCCGTAAACAGAACAAGAGTGAAAAGTTGGTGCAAGTTGGTGTAAGTGGTCTCACTAAAAATTTGCCTTTTGTTACAGGTTTATATCCATGGCTATAGTTCAGTCACCGTTTATTTTGTCCAATTCGGAGAAAGCATACAACCAATCCATTCACAGTTTCCTTATACGTAATTTCCAAACTTATGGAAATTCAATAGCTTGTCGTGACTTAGAAACTGGAATTGAGTATAGCTTTAGGCAACTTATCGATTTGGCGAAATCAATAGCTAATACTCTAATCTATGAGCACGGATTTCAGAAGAGCGATGTTGTGGCCACCTACCTAGAAAACCGCGCTGAAATCCTACCTTTATTTTTGGGTATCAGTGCGGCTGGTGGAACTTGGACCGGAGTAAATCCGGCTTACACGATAGAAGAGCTGCAAAACCAGCTGAAGGATTCAAATGCAAAGTTTGTTGTCACGCGAAAAGATTTGTGGAATAAAGTGAAATTGGCCATGTCCAGTTTGCCGAAAAATCAAGTTAGAGTAATCTTTCAAGTGGATAATCCTTTAGTGAGCGACAGCATAATTAAATCATTTTCTTCCTTATTGTTAAGTCAAAAGTCCAGTTTTCCAGATGTTAGCATTAATCCATCGGAAGATGTTGTGTTCTTGCCCTATTCAAGCGGAACAACAGGGAAACCAAAAGGAACCATGCTTACTCACAAGTCCCTCTGTGCCATACTCTGGGATAAAGGCAGCTTCCTTGGGATCCGATTAACTCCTGGAAATTGGATAATAACTATGTTACCCTACTATCATATCGGTGGGTTTATGACGATGGGAACAGCACTGCGATGCGGCGCACCCAATGCTATTTTGGCCAACTACAGTGGACCTAGGCTTTTACAATCAATGCAAGACTATCGATCAGAGGCAGTTATTATTGTTCCTACGATACTTAATTTTTTAGCGAAAAGTCCTGAAGTGACCCATTATGATTTGAGTTCCCTGCGACGTGTCTATCATGGAGCAGCACCAGCTGGCATCGAGCTTCTCAGCCTTGCCAAAAAACGATTCCCAAATGTTTTATTTTTGCAGGTAATTTGTAGCTTTTTGCAGACTTCAAAAATTCTAAATTTTATAAGACTGTGGCTACCAGATATGAAAGTAGTGCATGAAAGCTGTAACGAAAATAGGAATGCGAAAGTGGATAAAAGATTCCCAGGCTTTACTTTCGTCATTTTGGTTTACGTCCTACCCAAGATTAAACTCATAACTAGGATTCAGGCAGATTCACAAAGTTTCTCCTAGCTTGTTGACCCTTAAATTTCAGCAATATGGTTTGACAGAGGCAGGAATGTCCACGACCCAACCAGAAATCGATCCTGCGCTGCAGAGACCAGATTCCGTCGGCTTTGTGACTCCAGGAGTGGAAATGAAGGTATGTATTAACGGATCTGTAAACTAAATCTTTTGCAGTGAAGTGATTAGGAGTGGTGAGTACTGTGTGGATCTGCTGGAGGATACTATTAAGCGTGTGTCATGGCAGTAATCCACATTAAAAATTTGGGACATGTTGAAGTTTGTCAAATTCTTCTGTGGGTCACTCCTTTGTTTCATACTCTTTGTGCAAACTTTTATGCCTAGACTGGTGAAATTTGTTAAAATAGATAAAACAGTCGTTATGATTCCAGTCGTTCTTATTTAACGAAGTGGATTAACAATAAACGAAATTAACAATATTATGCACATAAAATTTAAATCTGCTGTAAGGTCTGTTAATTTTTACTTCTTTCTGCGAATAAAACGTGATCCTGATAGTTTTATTGGTAGAGTCTCACTCGGTACGAGTCCCACTCGGTAAGTTTCTAATCATTCTCAAGTAGTCCCACTCAGTACTGTTGTCTCACTCGGTACCTTGGAGGCCCACTCGATGCTTTTGAGTCTCACTCGGTACTTTATAGTCTCACTCGGTACTTTATTGTCTTACTCGTACTTGAGGAGACTAAATTTTTCTACATTTAATGTTATTGTATTTAAAGTACCGAGTGAGATTCTAAAGTACCGAGTGGGACTTAGAAGTACCGAGTGGAATTGCATCACCTGAGTGGCAGCATTTTGAATTACTAGCTAAGTTTGCCTATATTTCCTTAGCGAATTTTGGATGCCAAATTCTGAAATGAACTTAATTGCCCTATGAGTAGTCAAAGCAATCAAAGTGACACTGAATTTTAAGCATTATTTGTTATGCGTTGGACGGGGTTTTGCCTATATGGACACGGAAAACCACAAATCAGTGCCAAAGCTTCAGTGCCTGTTTCATTATGAGTACGACAACATGGTATGGCAAAGGATTGCCGACGAAGCTTCTGTAGCACCGCAGTCACCGGAATTACGGTTCTGATTAACGTTAGAATCGACACTGGAATATATCAATGCTCCAAATCAATTAATCTATCACACCTCTAAAAGCTATGGACACTCTGAATGGAATATGCATTGGATCAGCTTCCTTCTCTCATTGACGGAATCGTTCAACATCATGATTAGTCGACTGATTAAAGCTATGGATCCCCTCCTGCGCCAGTGTATATCAGGCGCAGACAAAGTGATCTGAGCCAATGGAAGTGGATCAGATAAGTTGCTACTTTATCAGAAATTAGAGTTTGCCGGTGGCTAACATTTCTTAAACGCAGTGCGCAGGTTGACCAGAGGGGAATGTTGATGTACCCTCTGCACACATCGACCTCAAACACGAAAGTTGGGATCCTTAGGATCCTTAATCGAACGATGGATCTACTCAGACAGTCGTTCGTGCCGGCGCCAGCAGGAGCCGCAGATAGCAATTCAGGGGAAACCTTGAATCCCCCCCTTCCGGCAATTTACCGAACATGTGCAAGGGGCGGCCGCCTGCTTGAAACACCTCGGATAATTGCGATTGCAGTTATTCAGTGTCAGCTCCCCACACCCCAACAAACTTTGAAAACAAGCTGACACTACCCCTAACCGGAATACCAACTGTTGTGAGGTGGCCGAAAAAAAGTACCGAGTGAGACTCAAAAGTACCGAGTGAGACTCAAAAGTACCGAGTGGGACTCAAAAGTACGGAATGGGACGTCTATTGTTTAAAAATTGGAAAGTACCGAGTGGGACTCCGTACCGAGTGGGACTTAATTTTATGACAAAAGTACCGAGTGATACACAATCGTTTTATTAATTTAGGTTGTATCAACTGATGACAAAAGAACTCTGCTTGGCCCACTTGAATCAGGCGAACTGTGTATCAAATCTCCATGTATAATGAAAGGATATTTGAATAATCCTGAACAAACTGTCAAGACTATTGATAAGGATGGGTGGCTGCACACAGGTTAGCAGATTCGTTTTATATCACTTACTCTATAAGCCTTTATGCATGAATGTAAAATTAAGGGTGATTCTTTGAAGGAATTTCGTGTGTTTCTATTTTTTCTAAGGAATGTACATAGCAAGATAAGCTTGGGAGCATAAGTAGACATATTACAGATGTAAAAGTTATTATAATACAGGTAGTTATTAGCGTGGCCCTGCTAACACAGCATCCGCAAACATAGCTCTTCTTCTTGACTGCCCCCGCAGAATATGTTCTCCCGTTTGATGAAGGGTTCGATAAAAACATGCCTCATTCCCGTTTGCAGGGTGGGATCGCAACAATCCGATCCTTAAGGGGGGTGGGGTTGCCCCACACAAAACTAAAGAGTATTCACGCATTACACAATTATGTGAAGAGTTGGAGGAAAATTATGGTCATTTACTTTCACTTTTAAGGTGACATTGGATATTACGATAGGGCTGGTTACATATTTGTGACGGATCGTTTAAAAGAGCTCATCAAATACAAAGGTTTCCAGGTAAGAAAGATTCAGATTTATACGAGTGAAAGTGAATTTTCAGAACTGACTAGAGCTGAAACAATTTCATTGTTTATTTGAGCTTATTTTCTTATTTCATACTAATTGAACTATACGCTAATGTGATATTATTCATTCTTTTTAATATTTCCGGCATGAGTTAAAAATTAAACGTAAACGTTTCCAGCACGAGTGTGATTAAAAAATCATTAGGTATCATCATGTAAGTGAAGCAGGCATAGGAAAGATTGATAAGCCTGCAATGGGAGTTCAGCTGATGGTCCCGTGGTGTAGTGGTTAGCATGTCTGCTCCGGAGTCAGAAGGGCCGTGGTTCGATCCCCGGCGGGACCAATTCTTTACTTTCAATGGTGAGTGAAAAGCTGAATCTCCCTCTTCCCTTCTCTCCTCTAGGTCATGGTTTCGTGGGTACGAGGGTGCCTGACGCCTCCCGTCTTGGGCATGTCCTTGGTTTCTTCCTGATCCGCCAGCCCTGGTAGAAGCGATACAATCATAGATGACTCGTCATGCTATCAGATTTTGGCGACACCATGAATTATTGTTATTATCATACATTAACACAGGGTCGGGTCCTGGGGGGGCTTGTCCCCAAAAAAGTTTGAAGGGGCTTGTACCTTACCTTGAACAAAATTTTCAGGAGGGGGGGTGGCTTGTACCGCAAGAATAAATTTGGAAGATTTTTTGAAAATTAACGCTAATTTTATTAAAATTTGCAATTTTTTATCAAAATTAACAAAAAAACTTCAATTTTTGGAAAAATTTTCAAAATATCGTCCGATTTTCCCGAAAAAGTAAACATTTTAGATAAAAAATCCCGGCGAAGCCGGAAATTTTTTGAAATTTTACTGTAAAAACTAACTTTTTGGCTAGTTTTTAGTTACCCCATGGCCATTATTTTGTTACCCCTTGTCCCCGACGACCATAGGGCTTGTACCTTGTCCGGGTTGGGGGGGCTTGGACCCCCTGATACCCCCCCCCGCGTTAACCTATGGTTATTATTATGAGAAATGACCATTTTGGAACAGCATTGTTTTGGCATGCACTTGCTTAACCGCTAGATATTCTCAAACAGAAGAACAGAAATCTTCAGTTCCACGCCTTTTGCAGCCAAGTAACCTATCCGGAGTCTTGGCTGTCGTTCAGCGCATACTAAAAAATTAAATTTTAACTTGAAATTGCTCAAGAATGTTAAAGAGAACCAAATCTGTAAGATTTCATCCGTTTTCATAAAGAATTGCAGCCGGAGCTGGAATGGTTAGATTTGCACAAACGGATATAGAAGACCTTACAGCAAAAAATGGTATAAGGAAATGCCATCATTGTGAACAATTCGAAAAAGTAGGTAAATAAATCGCTCAGTTGTATTTGTGTCTAAGGAAGTTAACTTCTATGAAACATTCAGGTAGCTCCTGCTGAACTGGAGGACATCATCACGAGACACGAGGCAGTGGAGGAGTGCGCCGTGACTGGAACTCCGCATCCGACGGATGTCAACATCGGAGAACTGCCTACTGCTTTCGTGCTATTAAAACCGGTGAGTATATTTTTTGACCTTGTGCTAACGGGTGAAAGAGATTTGAACCAGGACGGGAGAAAAATTGAGTCAGTGAAAAACGGAGTAGTTAGTTTTTTGACAGAGTTAAAGCTATTATATTGTGCAACAGGCCTTCTTTTTAAAACTTAACGAAACAATTTATGGCGACTTGAAGTTCCAAAGCGTCTGACGTACTGTGAAATAACCATAGTACTATACGTCAAGATTCTGCCTCTGGCTATGCTGATATTATTCATTAATTGGGGGATCCTTTTTATTAATGCGGGTATTGGCGCTTTCTTTTATGGTACGTTTCTGGCTGGTGCTCAGCTTAATGTCCGAGTACAAGTATGCCTGTGGACAGTTGTATTGCTAATTGTCAACGATTAGCTAATCAGGTTACATACTACAATAATTGTTTTAGGTATAATTCCTTGTGTTCAATATTTTCAGGGCATTAATTCGACCGGCAAAATTGGAGACGAAATTCAGAACATGGTCGCCCAGAAAACCGCTCACTATAAGCATTTGCGTGGTGGAGTAATATTTGTGAATGAGATGCCGAAAACCTCAACAGGGAAAATAGTGCGTAGACTGCTGCGAGAGCAGCTGACACTGAATTTGAAAGCTAAACTGTAGAAATATTAATATTTATCTCACGGAATACATCACATGATGCTCAAGTTGTTGTAAACAATAAATGCCTGGGAAGCATTTAGACGTCTATGAATGATGGCCAGAAAGTACAAGAACTGCAGCAAATCTATGAAATAATTTTCAGTGATTAAAATTTGATTAATTCTTGTAAGCACATCAGCAGATTTTTTGTAAAGCAATTACACGTTTTTAATTGCAACCAAACCAACAATCAACCATGCAAGCAACCTTATTATTTCGTGTAAAAACGCAAGTAAAAATATTGTAAACAGTGATTATTTATTTACTAAAAAATCTAACCTGGCTTAAAAATTGTTGGGCGACAGATTCCTTTTGTTGTGAGCAGGCAAACTGATGTCAGCGGACGTTACGTTTCCTCTGACGCAGGAACAATGTGCAAAAAATTATGCGTTATCACGTCACTGCCAGAATAGTACTGCATGTAAATATTATGCCAATACAAATTATTTGAATAATATACAGATAGTAAGCATTGTAAACAATCAAGTAAAACCAGAAAAACTTTAAGCTGTGGATTTTTCATTGTTTCAACCGAAGCGTATGAAATTGAACAATGCCACTACAAAACAAGCTGGTTGAGTCACGGTGATAATGGCTTCGCAAAGATGTAATAATTATTTTTGCAAAATAAACCTACAATTTCCTATGGCGTCAATGGAAGCTTATCTCGAAAAAAAATTGAAAGGACATAAGATCACTCATATTTTCGTCAATACAAGACCTATTTAAGCAGCCAGTTTAGTTGAAATTCAACAATTCAACTTCACTACACTTCAACGTTTAGCAGCTATCATCAGTTCTATCTTCGAAAGGTAAGACTAACTTTAACTCCAACTTTAACACTTTAACAGTATCAGCTTTTCTGTAAAAGCTTATTTATCACTCATTCTTTCTGCTTCGTGAGGAGGGATGCTATGGTACAGATTGAGACTAGTCGTTTGAGTAGGAACTTCAGGGGTGGAAATGGAATTGCAGCAAACTAAATTGTTGTCATTTGCTGGCTTGGCGTTGCAAACAGGCGAACCGTACTATACTATATCATAGAAATTTTTATAGTGTGATCAATCATAAATCTCTTCAATTATCTACACTTGACCCTTCCTCTAGTTGTAAACTCTTCTGATATGTGTTCTCGTGACGGAATTATACCGCATCCTTCCACTTTCCACACAATACCGAGGCATTTCTGGCTCTGAAGTAACACCAGCTCTGAAGTCGGCATCACAACGCACAGCCTAGAAGGGCCGCGACTATATATAATTGGTCGATATGCCTGATCCAGAATCCGCTGTCGGGTTTGACCATGCAAAGATAACTTCTAATTCTTCCCGAAATTATACCCGAAATCCCCATAGGAGCCGACGCAAAGTTGTGTACCCAAAGTTGTTGGCATTTTTGTGAGCTACGGGTTCCTGAGCTTTTGCCATGACCATTATCCTGTGAAAATTCTTTTATCAGGACAATTCTGAGCCGAACAGGAAACATCGAATTTTCCTAACTTGTATGAGTATTATAATGTATTTCGCCGGCAAACCACCCAATCGCATCTCAAAATTTGCTTAAATGTAAAGCATAACGTCTTTTCGCCAGATCGAGTTTGAAGATGCACCCACAAGCGCTGACAAAGTGGGGAATTCTCGGTCAGCCGGGTTCTGAGATTGCATAACTATGTTATCGTAGAAAATCCTGCATTCCGAAACCTTGAAGCTTTTAACAAGTTCTGGTTAATGGAATCATCCACTTTTTAATTCCACAAGGAATTCATTCATAAAAAATTAGAACTTTACAAATTATGTAATTTTATTTTTTTCAAACACTGCTATTTTAATTTTAATAATGATTTCATTCGGCACTAACATTC
The DNA here is from genome assembly GCA_030248195.1 of Trissonchulus latispiculum. Classification (NCBI taxonomy): domain Eukaryota; kingdom Metazoa; phylum Nematoda; class Enoplea; order Enoplida; family Ironidae; genus Trissonchulus; species Trissonchulus latispiculum. The sequence goes on along the minus strand of JASAND010009139.1, from coordinate 1,962 downwards.
ATTAATATGCATTAGTGGCAAGCATGCCGTATGCTTTATTTAATGCTGCTATTTTGTTTTTAGTTTATTCACCATGAAGACGTGTCTGTTCTCTTTTCTTACCATCTGCCTGTTTATGGGAATTCGAGCCAGCGATTTCCAGGGAACCCCGGACAATGAAGACACGGCGGAGTACAAGGAATGCCAACGAATTCTGAAATCTCACGGGGCCTCGGACAGATTTGCAGGCGCAGTCGCTCATGGGGTTCATTCCATGACACTGGAGGATCTCCAAGAATTTGATCCAGATGTCACAGAGGACAATTCCGTGCCCACGATAAATCGAGATCTGAACGCTGACTCACCAATTCTGTTTCATGCTCCGTCGCTGGCTCGAAATGACTCGTTCAAGACCAGAGCTTTGCGAACCATTGATCAGGTCCTCCGGCATATGGATGATCAGAAATACGATATCAAGCAGTACGGCCCTTTGGAAAGAATTGTTCACGAATTTCACATGCAAGAAGTCTGGAATGAAGCCAAGGAAGACTACCAAACCATCCTGGAAAATCCACCGACGGATCCCAAGGTCTGTGAATGCGCCACCGACATCGAGAACAACGGAGTCCTGGAAATGCTCAAGCTGGTCGCCCTGAAACTGAGAGAACCCGAACTGATGTTGGGACGACACAAGCGGATGGCCAACGGATTCGCCAGCTGGAGCGGAAATCTTTACCGTTACTCCTTCCGCAAGCGAAGAAGTCTTGATCTGGACGGAAAGGAGGAAGTTTTGCCTGCACTGAAATCAGAAGCGGACTGGCAGGTCTGGCGTGACCTCACCATGAACAAAATGGTCTCCACTGACAACTATGAGCTGGCACTGTTTCTGTACTGCTCTCTCAATTCTGAAGCTACAGAATAATTCTGATACAAAAACGAGACGAACATTAACTTTCAACATGTTTCCTGCCCTGAAGAAATACTCTTGTAATCAAATTGGAACATTTTAAACTATAAATACGCTGTTTGTATAATTTGTTGCCAAAAAGTTCTTAATTAAACAAACACTTCTACTTTCAAGACAAATCGTTTGGGTATACAATCAAATCAAATTTTTCTAAAAAACTAAGCCATATTCTAAACCGAATTGACCATGATGTTCAATTAGGCACACTGTTTTTTGCCAGGACGCTGAGAAAAACAATTGCAATAGTTACTTTCTAATGTAGTAATTACTTTCCCAGGTGAATTTGATAAGAAACTTTTATATAAAAATTTAAAAGCACCTTAGTTCTGTTCCAAGCTGTGATTTTGTTCCTGCATTAAAAAGTATCTTTTGCAGTTTCATTTGTAGCAGCAATTTATTTTAATTAATAGTAAAAAATGAAGTAGGAATCCTCGATATGAATGGTAAACACAACATCCATTAAATCAAGAGTTGAGTTCGTTGCTATAGAGTAACTATTTTTAATATGTCGAAAATTCTCATGAAGGACTAGTACAGGTGACCAGTCCTAGGCTATCAGGTAATTCCGCCTTTGAAAGCTTGCAAACTAGGAAACTGCTTGGCAGGGCACTAAAGAATTCGAGTCTGCTGAAACACGAGGAACGGCTCCCGTTTAAGTAATTCCGTAAGAAGTTCCCACTAAGCAGATATCGCGTTCATCTCCTTCATGTATATCGCTGAAATTCTCCGTCTCGTTCAGACTGATTCAGCTTCAGCTGTTGAATTATGCCCTGTTGGATGGCTAAATAATCGGCTGAGACTAGAATTCAAGTTGACCCTTAGGTTTTCCTTCCTTTGACTCTAGGTTTCTCTCAAATCCTTATTAGATACAGTTAGAGTGGATAGGTGGTAACTGGACGGCTCTTCTGTTACATTTGGAAGAGCATGAAGTGTGGATTCAGAAGTGGAGGCATGCGAGTGCTGCAGGTCCATTTCAACCACTGCCGATGCACACGACGGCAGCGGTGGTGGAGGTG